>JANSTR010046783.1:0-12290 GCA_025434805.1 Antipathozoanthus remengesaui | reverse complement strand
TCAAATGAACTGTTAAAAATCCAGGACCGTTGAACCGTTCGCCACAAACTAAACAAACGCAAAGACTTATCGACGACTCTCCGCGGCCACAGTGGTATTTAACATGACGGAGGAGGAAGTTCGACGAGGTAAATATCTTGCCACATTTTGTACACTCGCGTTTGCTTCCTAAAAAGGAGGTTTTTACATTATTCAAATGATATACCATAAACAATTGTTTGATCATTTATTATAGCGAGCGCGAAACTGAGTGCGACTTTTTGACTCTTTTTCCAGTTTACAGGCTACAATTTTACCGGTGTTTACATATCAAATAAAGGATATTAGGCGCGCAGAGATTCGAAAATATATTTCGGAGTGTTACAAGAAATTTCAAGAGGGAAATGAAAATTTTTTATGTAATGTTCTGTTTATTTAATATATCAACACCAATGAGGTACCAAACAATTTCACTTTAAAAATTTTTGTAGTTCTAAAGGCATGAGCCCATTTCAACGGTGATACATGATGCTTTTGCGCTAAGGTTCACCTGGTTTTTCATTGGTGTTTATATAATAAAATAAAAAAAGCAAATAACTAGCTGCCAGAGTTATACAACTACCTAAGAAATTTCTGCAATCTGATTGGTCGACAGCAGTGGTATTTCAGCGTAATTATGAAATACCTGCATGTGAAAATTACAGTTTGCCGCCATTAGGTGACGTGCGCTCGCAAGCTAGTTTCAAAATAAACAGATGTTGTTGCTCAAATTTCTCAGGTATTAGTATAAACAAATAATAGCGTGATTTGTTTGTGGTATTTGGTATAACTAGATGTCACGAATATAGAATACTTACGGAGCGCTCTTAGGCGCGCGGACATTGGAACTATTATATTTGAACATTAGAATACATTTATGACGTAGAGAAGAAAATGATCGGACAGAAGGAAACTAAACTATCTTTTGTAATAACTCAGTAATAAATTTGACTAATCTCAAGAACTTTGTGACATTTGGGGGCCTGTCCGGGAGATTGGTCAAATAGAGTCCCTTATAAAGCTAGGAAAGGAGTTTGATTTGGAGGGGAAAGAGCTGCTGGAATTTGTCAAGGACCAGCAAGACAAGGGACGAGAGGAGAGGCAGAAGGAACCAGAAGCGACTAAGAGGAAACTAGAAGTTGAAGTCGAAGAAAGAGAGACCAAGAGGCAACACGAGCTTCAGTTACGACAAATGGAGCTGCAATCGGCGAGTGAGAGGTTGGGGGTGATGAAGGTCAGTCAACCTAGTGTAGGGATGGTTTCCCGAATGCCCGAACTACCTAAATTTCTCAATGGGAAGGATGATTTAGATAGTTATTTACAACGCTTTGAGAGATTCGCCAGTAATAATAAATGGGAGCGAGATAACTGGGCTATCTTGTTGAGTGCATTGTTAAGTGGTAGGGCATTAGACGTGTATAGTAGATTGTCGGAAACGGCGGCAATAGATTATGAGCAATTGAAAGCAGCATTGTTGAAGAGGTACGACTTCACAGAGAATGGTTTCAGATTAAGGTTTAGGAGAGGCAAACCAGAAGTGGGGGAGAGTCCCGAGCAGTTCGTTACTAGATTACATCGCTACCTTATTAGGTGGATAGAGTTGTCGAAAACGGAGAGCACGTTCGAGGGGGGTTGTGAGTTAATTCTTAAGGAACAATTCATCGATTCCTGTCCAGAAGATTTAGCTGTCTTTTTACGAGAAAGGCCACCCAGTGACCTCGAGGGATTAGCAATGATTGCGGAACAATATCTTTTAGCACATAATAAGCAGCTAGCCATAGATTCAACGTCCAGCAAAGAGCATATCGCGGCGAAAAGGAACAAATTGGAGAATAACAAGCAAGAAGTAAAGAACCCATTAAGATGCTACAACTGTCAAGGATTGGGTCATAAAGCAGCGGATTGTAAGAAGAAAGAAGAGCCGAAGACAAAGTCAGAGCGTCTCTGTTTTCTCTGCGACAATCCCGGACACTATGCTCGAGATTGTACTAAAGGGTCTACGAAAAAAAATCATATCAAAAGCAGGTGCCACATGTTGTGTGGATAATCCGGACGTTGAGTCGTGCATCGAAGACGACCAGCTTTTATTGAAGAATGGGGACAAACTACCTATTGTTAGGAGTGGGGGAATCTTGACTGGAACCATCGATGAAAAGATGCCTGTTGTGAGAGGGAGGATTGGCGATTATGAAGTTGAAACACTGAGAGATACTGGGTGCAGTGGTATCATAGTGAAAAAGGAATTTGTTGGTGAAAACCAGTACACAGGTAAGAAGCAGTACATACTACTAATTGACAAGACAGTCAGAGAAGTACCCATGGTGAAGATTAGCATCGATACTCCATATCTGAAGGGTGAAGTAGAGGCGCAGTGCCTCCACGATGCCATTTATGACTTGATCATTGGTAATGTGAAAGGAGCTAGAGATCCTGGAAATCCTGACCCCGAATGGGAAAAGGCGGGCGCTGTGACTACAAGATCTCAAGCGGAGAAGGCTTTACAACCCAGAATGCTTTTGAAAACGTTCAAGCCAGCAAGTGAAACTATGGTTAGTAAAGACGAGCTTGTACGTCTTCAACAAGAGGACGCTTTATTGAAGAAATTTGAGGAGATTACAGAAGTTAAGCGAAAAGCAGATAGAGAAGTTCGCTTCGAGAAGAAAAGAGGAATACTCTTCCGTGTATATAAAAATCCTGCTGTTAATAACGGCCAAGCATTACGTCAAGTCTTAGTACCAGAAACACTTCGCCTAAGAGTAATGGAACTTGCGCATTGTTCTGTAATGGGTGGTCATCTAGGGACCAAGAAGACCTTGGACAGGATCATGTATAACTTCTACTGGCCTGGCATTCATAGAGATGTTACCCAATTTTGTCAGTCGTGTGACATTTGTCAGAAGACAATTCCAAAAGGGAAGGTTGCAAAAGTTCATTTGGAAAAGATGCCCTTGGTAGACACGCCATTCAAGAGGGTTGCGGTAGACTTAATCGGTCCTATCCATCCCCCTACTGAGAAAGGACACCGTTATATTTTGACTTTGGTTGACTACGCCACAAGATATCCTGATGCATTGCCTCTCAAATCTATTGATACTGTAGAAGTTGCCGAAGCTTTAGTGGACATTTATAGTAGACTGGGAATACCGGAGGAGATCTTAAGTGACATGGGAACACAGTTTATATCAGAATGTATGAAAGAAGTGTCGAGACTGTTGAGTATTCGACAACTAACGACAACTCCTTACCATCCAATGTGCAATGGGTTAACCGCCGTGAAAAATTCAATGGAACTTTGAAGAGAATGCTGAACAGGATGTGTTCTGAACAGCCACGTCAATGGCATCGATACATCAATGCTTTGTTGTTTGCATATCGCGAGGTCCCACAAGAATCGACAGGATTCGCGCCTTTCGAATTACTATATGGTCGCACTGTACGTGGTCCCATGCGTATTTTGAAGGAAGTGTGGACAAAAGAGCTCGAACAGGACGAGGTAAAAACAAGTTATCAATACGTGCTTGATTTACGTAACAGATTGGAAGAAACACTAAAAATTGCTGAAGAAGAGTTGAGCCGATCCCAGAAGAGATACAAGCATTATTATGATAAGAAAGCGAAAGATAGGAGATTCCTAGAAAAGGATAAAGTTCTTATATTGTTACCAACCAGTGAAAACAAACTGCTGATGCAATGGAAAGGCCCTTTCGAAATCGAAAAAGTTGTTGGACTAAACGATTACGGGATCAAAATTGGAAATAAGATAAACAATTTTCATGCAAACGTGTTGAAAAAGTATATAGAGAGAGGGGCTGAACAAAAGAGGAAAGATGAATATGCGGGAGGGTCCGTATTGTTTATTACCGCGGCATCAGTTATAGAGTACAGCGAGAGCGGTAAAGATGATGCTGTAGACGATGATAATTTGCTAGAACTTGGTATAACGCAGCCAAAGGAGACAATAGCAGATATCTCCACAAAGGAGAGAAGCTTTATCAACTTACTATGAAAAATGGAAAAATCTCTTACTGTGGCTGCAGGCTTTTTTTGTATTTTTTTTTGGTTCTTTCTGTAAAGTAAATATGTAAAGTAATGTTTAAGTATATGTGTTAAATTGCAATAAAAAAATTATATATATAAAAAAATGATTGCCGCGTCGTGTGTGCGATTGCTACTTTGAATGGCAGAATTTTATAATTTTATTGCAATGCTTATACATGATATTATACTGATCTATAAATTCAGCTCATCCGGGTGGACAAGTTACTCGTTACTCGTCCACAAGCTGAACTAACTCATCTCAGATGAGCAGACGGCCGAAAGTTGATTACCCTGAGTCACATGTCAAGACTGATTGTTTCAATGTCATGGCATGATAGCGTATTTTAAAAATCTGTCGAAACATTATCTTGTTCTAAGCTACAGAAGAAACTAACATAGTTTAAGAAGTCATCTGTGCAATCAAATGAATGGTGGAAAAGGATTCTTTACACAAACCAATCATTCACAGTCATCAAAGCCATTCAACCGCAGCACATGTAGAGACAAAGAAACCACAAATTTTATGATAATGTTTGTATCACTTTTAACAACTTAACTTCAAAGAAAATTTATTGTTTCAAGTTGTCTTCAACAAGTTTTCCATCACTTCTGAACACAAACTGCCGATGAAAATGTTCCCAATTGAAAACAAGATACTATAGATTGTGCTTTAGTGGGAGGCTGTAAGAATAAAGTATGACTATTTTTTTCATTTGTCTCGTGCTCTTTTAATTTTTCAGCAGGGGTGGCTGAAGCAAAGTGATTTAAGCTTGCTCTCAAAAGTGTTTTAGGTGACCAAGAGATTATTCATCTAACTAGTTGATCAATTTCAGTTGGCAAATTAGAACAATTTGGCAAAATTGCGTGTGTCGTGAGTGAAACAAAACTGCTTGTGTATAAATATACTTTGACTGTCTTAAGTAACTTTTTATAAATACATAACTTAATGTTTACATAAGTTAGACCCTCACGGATTTTGCATTTAAAAAAGCCGTGGAATTCAGGTGTGTCTCACACTTTGAAATCCAGATGGTAGGGTTGTCAAGTACATTTGGAAATCCAGATGGTAGGGTTGTCAAGTACATTTGGAAATCCAGATGGTAGGGGCATTAAGTACATTTGTAAGTTAAGGTGGGAGAGGGTAGTCATTTGTCATGGGGGTGTGGATTGCTCTGGGACAACCTATTACCATTAAGAACTCAAATAAGTACTCTGCTTCAAATAAGTGCCCAGTCTGGAACAATAAAACACCTTGAGTTGGTTGAATGATAGCAGTTTCAACAAGCACCTTGTCGTAAGTAAGTCCCCCTCTTCATAGTTACAGTTTGTTCTAATGACTTCTTTTGGCAAGGTTCAAAGTAAGCAGTAGTCTGCCAGTTTGAACATTAATAAACATGCTCACAGACAATTAAATTTCTTCATAAACTAGTACCAAGTGTCTAGAAAGACATTTATAGGCATAATATAGAATGAATGAAATAATTAAAACAAAAGTTATCAAAGGATACTTCTCATTCTAACACCGTTATGCAGGCATTAAAAACCAGTGTGTTCCAGGAAATTAACTGTGCGTGCAAGGTCCCATTGACATTGGACATTCATATGATTTTCCATGCCAAGAATCAATTTGACCAATTGTTAGATTTTTAATTTGCCTCACAAAATAGATGAAACAATCATGGTTTGCTCTTCTCATGTGGTAAGGCGTAGTTCCCTAAACTTTTCTTTTTCTGTAACTTTTTCAGCAGCTACCATTTTGAGACCATATGCTTTCTGAGTGTTCTTTGCATGGCTATTCCACCAATTCCCTGCCAACAGTTCCCAGTCACTGTTAGTTTTGTATAATGTTGTCGAAAACACTGCAGTGACCACTAAACATCAACTGACTAGTGCATACATGTAGTA
This sequence comes from Antipathozoanthus remengesaui, assembly GCA_025434805.1. Taxonomy (NCBI): domain Eukaryota; kingdom Metazoa; phylum Cnidaria; class Anthozoa; order Zoantharia; family Parazoanthidae; genus Antipathozoanthus; species Antipathozoanthus remengesaui. The sequence continues at coordinate 6,329 of JANSTR010046783.1, read as the reverse complement.
TTGATCTTAATAGAGTGGCTAGGATACCCCAGAAAACGTTAGGGCTTCAAATGTTGAAATGCTCTCCAACAGTAGAGGTTAGTTGCAGCTAAAAAGGTTGTTCGTAAAATAAGATTTAACAAAGTCTAATGATTGACAGAAAGGGGAAGTGGGTGGGACCAACTTTACACAAATCTTCCTATGAAGTTATTTAACTGCCATGATCAATGTATAGTTATCTTGCTTTTTCTGCTCTTTTTGTCTTGTCAGGATTATGGTTATTTGTCGCTAAAAACAAATTTGATTGAGAAATTAAAAAGAGTCAATTGAAAGTACTATTTTTTTCTTTGTTTTTGCAAAACAATTACACTAACAGGATAAAAAGCAAGGGAATTTTGATTATTATTTTTAAGAGAAGCAGTATTTGTGTATATCAGAAACTAGGATTTGTTCAGGAGACCCCTTTGTTATTTGGCTTCATATATGCTTTCTGTGATAGTGTATGACATCTTTGAACCTGCAGGAGTCATACTTATATTGGAACAGCTGTAGCAGAAAAATATGAAAGTAAACTTTGTCTTACAATGAAATAACAGTTAAATACCACTAAAGTTATAATTTATATTAATGTTAATGTACAATAGTTGTTGACATGTTACATAATTTTATCTTACAGGTTGTTGGACATTAATGCAACACGTCGAGGAGTGAAAACCTGCCCACAGTGTCTGAAGAAGATTGGCTATAGATCCAAGCTATGTAAATATTGCTACCCAGGTAAAAAGCGACCTCCTCGAAGGGCAAGGCAGATCCTCAAACCAAAAAAGCCTGAAGCACATCAGGCTGTAAGTATGTGTGATGGCAGCAGACATGAAGTCTCAACAGTGGACTTCAGCAATGTCATGGTTGGAAATGAAACAGAAGTGTCAACAACTGAAGAGCCAGCTGTCACTCAGATGACAGAAGAAAGTTGTGTGATGGAGCAGCCTGGCATCAGTGAACAGATTGAAACCATGCATGATGATGACTCAACTCAATACCTTGTTCACACTGATGATGCTGAGAAAGGCAAAGATGATGCAAATGAACAATATGTTGATGATGTTCCTGATGCAAATGAAGTTGTTACTGCAGAGCAGAGCAGTGAGCAAAGCTGTAATGTTCAAGTTTTCTCAGTTGTAGAACCTATGTCAAGTGTTCCAAACTCCACTACTGAACGAGTCCAGCAACAGAGAGCAAATTTACAGGCCTTGATTTGTAGTTTATTGGCTCAGACACAGGGCAGCACTGCAACAAGCAAATCAGCAGAATCAAGTGTATCTGATGAGGTTTCTCTTAAAGCCAAGGAGACATTGACAGTTCCCTCTAGTATAGAGTCCTTGCAAGATGTGAACCCAGTAAGAACAGTTGCAACTGAGCTGGATCAAAAAGAAGTATCACGGCCAGATGCAAAGACAAAGACACCTGAGAATGGGTTTGATGCTAATTCTGTGGCTTTGTTCCTGGGTCATCTTGCACAACAGAACAATGGCAAAAAGAAATTCCAGGGCCCAGTGCAGACAAAGGAACTTAATGCAAGCCAAGAAGATATGAAGCCATTACCAGGGACCAGGGGAAGGCCAATTGTTATTTTTGATGATGCTAAGCCAGTAAAGCTGCGGAGGATTGAGCCTAAAGTGGGAGGGGTTCTTACAGTTGTAGAACCTGGCCCACCTGGTCCAGAGATTATCAAACCCAGTGACAGCATTAAAGTCAAAGACAAGGAAGCAAGCACTGAGAGCAGGTGTGTTACAAACGATCAAATTCAGGGGTTTCAAAACGAGGCATTACATGTCGGAGGCAATGTTCACTAGCCTAATTTCCAATACCAAGTCTCATCCCAGCTTCACTAACCTTACCGTGAGTGGCTTCAGCCCTCGATAAACTTCCAACTCTTACTCTGCCAATTACAACTCCTACTAGTTCATCATATTGAAATCCCTGAATTGAACTGTACATATGTACTTCTACAAGTTGCTACCTGCTTGTTGAACCAAATCAGATTGGTTTCTGTTAAAGGGGCTGTAAGAGGACATGGCAAAGGACAAGATAAGGGTCTTTCTTTCTCACTATGCATCAGTAATAGATCTAGGAATTGAGAATGGGGGATCCATTGGACCCCTTGCTGCAAAAAGTGGGGGTCCATTTTCTGAAGTTGGGGTCCTCATTAATATTCATGATTTCCAAGTTTTGAATAATTACTGTTCAGGTAATTTTAAAACTGATAAGTAGTCGATACAACCGCTGCTAATCAAGATTGTTAGGAATTATACACTAAAAGTAGTTTATTATAGAAAAACAAAAAAAGTAAAGGCCTGTTCCTTCATCATTGCATTTTGGAGACTGGGTACTAGTTTGATTATGGCAGCCATTGATGCAGCGTGGAAGAAACAATCATCATTTCCTCTGCAAAGTATACAAATTCTTTTACCAAAACAGGATGTGTAGACACACAGATGTGCTTATCATAAGATGCCAAGTTCTCCTTTGTTTGCCTTTCCTTTGAAGGGAAGAAACTGAGAAAATAGAATGAGCAAAGATCATAAACAAAGACAGCATTTATTCCACGATCATTCATGATCATCATTCATCTGTAACTCTATATTTGCTTCAGTAAATTATTTGAAAATGAACAAGGTGGTTGTCTCAACAACAGATATATCTAAGTGCCAGGAAAAAATATGGAAAATTTGTCTGAAAATCACAAAGAATTAGTGGAATGGCAATTCATAAAAAACGGAGCTCTGCAAGTTTGTCAATTGCACTTTGTGCTCAATTTCTACTGCAAATGCTATTTGTTGGGATTCGTGTTGATACATTCTGTGCAGAAACATTCATGTCTGACTGCAGATATTTTGACTCTGAGGTTTTGATGATTTGTAATTGTTCTCAAAATTTGTGCCACTTGGACGCATTGTGTTTATTTTCTTGCGTCCAAAATTCAAATATTGCATCCAGGGACGCAATGATACACCCTAGATCTATCACTGATGCATGGTTTTTGATATGTTGTACAGTAAGTCTATTGCCCATCACATCCACTACCTTTGTATGCTTGTTTAAATTTTGTTGGAAACAAGGATATTCTGGTATAAACTGAGAAGAAATAGTGAGTGTGAGTTCAAAAATTTTGGATTTGCCCATGAAACTTATTTTCTATTCACAGGTTTCTGTCTGGAAGTGCAACTAGAAGGGGCAAGATGCCTTGTCAGAAATGCAAGAACCTAATTGGCTGCAGATCCAAAATTTGCAAACACTGCAAGTTCACTGTGAGTAATGACAGCCAGCCTCAGGCCAGAAGTAGTGCATTGCACCAGGCTGTTATTCTGCAACTGCCGCCATTCATGGAAAATGTTATTTACTCTGTAAGGAAGAGCAAGGCAGGACCAGATCACCGTTGCTTTGTCAGGTGTGAATCAGTCGGTGACAAGGAAGCCGGTGGTAGCGGTGTTAGTTGTAGTACTGCAGTGTTTTCCTGTGAATATCCACCATGTGTGACAATACAGGAACTAGGAGAACATTCCCAGCATTACATGTGTGAGCATGCAAAGCTTTGCCATGCTCAGTCAGGCTGTGTTACTAAAGCAAAGATTCCAGTGCTTAGAATAGAAAAGCTAGATGTACTTCCTATCAGTCAGGAGGTGAAAGATACTTTAAACCTGCTGCAAGCTCAGTGTCTTGCAAAAGGAGTGCCAATGGTTCAGTTTTTATCAAACAAGACCCTTGCTGTTGTGGAACAGCTTGGTGCAAATGAGGACAACACACTTGTCACTGAGGTTGTTAGGTTTGTGCACGTGAGGTTTGACAAAACCAAGACAAGTGCAGGGATCCAAGCACAAGTTTTCTGCACAGGCCGCCCATGTATGGCTTGGAACCCAGTATTTAGTACAACCCATAAACCTGTGACTGGAAGCTCAAGTAGTAGTTGGCTGTCGAGCTGCACCCACTTTGCTGCTTGTCTGTGGGCGATTGCCTCAGATGAGCTCCTGGACAAGGACTTTGGACTTTACCTGCAAGCTGCACAGGGGGTTTCTAGTGTCTCAGTCAGTGATACGGACAACACCGCTGTTGAGGCAGCAGGTGAATCAATTGGTGATTCAATTATGTAATAACCAGTTTGTCATATATCTTGAGTCATGTTTTCGTTTGGTGCTTATAGAAGAATTAGAAGACCTGAGAGAACTTGCATTTCAAACTAAGCCATCGTGAATCCAAATACAGCTGGGGCTGAGAGTGATTAGCCTGCAGTATATATTGATGACATATCAACGCTTGTCTCTTTGCTAATATGCACGTTTGACAGTCACGTTTTTATTCTATTGGAATGCTGACCCGTGGAGGTATGTGGACTTTGTGAATGGACATGGTTTAAATCCACGGTTTTCACGTGTAGATTCTAGACGACGCTGAGTCGTTTCAAGAAGATTGGATTAAGCTTCCTTGATAAGGTAACCACTTTCCTTGCCAATGCTGTAAACTCCTTGCACCACAATTGGTAATATAGGAAGGTGATAATAAAATAGTAAAGATTGGTGGCTTCTGTTGGCTGCCAAAGTATGTACTGAAAGATTAGCTCCTAAGGAAACGTTATCCAGTTCTGATCATTCCTGTTTTTGCTCATTTGTTATATATGGAAATAGCTGCGTTCTTGAAATCACTGCCAAATCATAATTACTGAATACCTCAAGTGCACTCCTATTATTTAATCCAGCTTTCTAGCTAGGTAGTAGCAAGTGTAGAACTAAATCATTCGAGAGGTTTTCGATAAATGTACTGTTAGGTAAGGAACATTTTTGTACTACTTTTGGTGCTGTTTGTATTCATTCAATGGACAGATAATGCTTTTATGCAAGTTGAGCCCACTGATATGCAGTACATGGTCAGTTACAAAAACATTTCAAGGGATACTTTTAATTGACAGTATTCCAAGTTTAATTCTAATGCTGGATTAAATTTGGTGTTAGTTGTATGTGACAGTTATACCTAAAGTGGGAAATCATTCACTAAAATCCATTTCAAACTTGTCCTGTGCCTAATCTAATGTTATCGAGCAAAATCTATTATTTGTAGACCGTTTTCATCAGTATATTGCGGTTGAACGCTCTGCAGCGTGTTCCAGTTCTATTGTAATATCGAATTATTTCTCAGTTTCATTTCTACAATGTATGGATTGGGTATAATTCATTCAGAAGAACACTAAACCATATTTGGGTGGTTAGGTTGGCAGCAAGGAAGGCAGGAGACTGATTGTGTTATCAATGCTGCGCTTCATTCAGTCGGGAATTTTGAAAATCTGGGGAAAAGTAAGGGAATTTTGAATCGTTTGAACAAGTAATAAATTTACAATTTGAACAACAAAGCGAGAGTTTGATTCTTAGCGAACTAAACAGCTTAACCAAGTTTGACTATAAAGTAGGGAACATTGATGACAGGTTGTGAAGTCGTAGCACAGGCAGCCCAAGCTGTAAGTTTGTTGTTTGTGGTGAATGCGACTTTCATGATATCGTAGAAATTTGGTATAAAATGCATAAATAAAGTTTGCTCACCGTGTCTGTGGTCTTCTTGTGTCATTTCTACCTCAACTATGGCGAAGAAAACCGGTTCTCTACTTCACTTGGTTTAGATCACTGAACCAAAAGTGGGTTCCTAAGCGTAGATAATTTATCCTTGGATGTGCTGGCGTGATTTTGTGGCAATATGGCGCTTCAGATTGAGTTTATTGAGCGTGGGAAACTCCTGAATGGAAATCTTGTTTAAATTGCCTCAGAATAACCCAGAAGGTAAAGAAATGACACAAGGAGACCACAGATGTGGTGAGCAAACTTTATTTATTCATTTTGCACCAAATTTCTACGATGTTGTGAAAGTCGTATTTACTCCCATATAAAGTCTATAAATCTTATCCCAAAACCCCAAACAACAAACTTACAGCTTGGGCCGCCTGTGGTCGCAGGGCATAAAATGTGGCACAGTGATAAAAATTGTTGTTAAATAGATACAATGGGGTTATGTAGAGTAGTTATCTTGAAGAAGCGTGTTTCGTTATCAGGAGTGTGAACATAGTCATGATATAGTGTGAGATTTACAGATTATTAGTTCATACGTCACATTACGTCACACTTCATTCTTATTGGCTGAGAGGGTTTGGCAGACAAAACATTGAGAGGGCACAAAAATTGCGTTTCGTGAATTTAGGGACCGGTCAGAAAGTATCTACTACACCGCGGTGGAGGGTAAATACAAAATATCCACAAAAAATTTATACTCCCTTTAGATTACCATCAAATGTTTCAAACCCCCCACTGGTAATC
>JANSTR010046672.1:0-13192 GCA_025434805.1 Antipathozoanthus remengesaui | reverse complement strand
TTTCAACTGCCAAGTTATTGGGCCTCAACATTTCAAGCGATCTCAAATGGAATTATCATATCTCAGAAATAACAAGAAAAGCAGCGCGCCCCGGTTCTACTTCATGAGAAACTCAAAAGAGCAAACATTCCGACAAAAGAACTGCTAACTTTCTATTCTACATGCATTCGCCCAACACTTGAATATGCCTGTCCCATTTTTCATAACAGTCTGCCAAAATACTTTTCGGACAATCTTGAACAGTTACAAAAGCGGACACTAAGAATTGTTTACCCCCTTCAGTCATACACAGAAGCGTTGAGAGCAAGTGGCCTACCCCGACAACCCGAGCGCAGGGAACACTTGACAAGAAAGTTGTTCGTGGAGGTCGCGTCAAACCGAAGCCACAAGCTGCACAGTTTACTGCCAGAGACAAACAGTTGCAAATTCAATTTGAGACGCCCGCGGAAATTTGCAATCCCAAGGGTGAAAACTGATCGTCTTAAGAACTCTTTTAATGTTAGCAACCTTGTTTTACAATTAATTTCTTAGCAACTTTAAATATTTTTAACTTCTTCTCTTTTTTAAACAATTGTAAAGTTTTAACACAATTCAGCCACACAGCTGTAAAGTTTTTAAAACTGAAAAAAGTATCTATCTATCCGATAAAACTTCAAACCTAACTTTTTTAAAATAGGTTTTGTTAAACCATTTTCTAAATACGATTTTTCGTAAACCCAGAATGTTCTCACTTCGAACAAGCCCGCTGATGCAAAACTTGTTTAGAAGAAAGCTGTGGTGATAGTTTAGGAGAATTTAGCATTATGCCATATGGCTTATTTGATGCTGTAAGGTTAATACTAGCTGTTGATTTCAGAGAAATCCTCGTGAAGAAAGATGTCATTCCACTGCTGGTTATTTTGATGGAGAAGGGCAGCGACATGGATAAAGAATGCGCTACAAATGCATTGTGGTCACTTGTCAAAACTGAGGGTGATAAAAAGAAAGTGCGAGAATATCCACGAGCTGTGGACGCCCTGAACAAGTTGTCTAAAAGCAGGAATCAGGGGGTCCAGGAAGCTGCCAAACGAGTTCTGCTGGCAATCAAACAAGCTAGCGTGGTGACACAGGGTTCAGGTACAAAAATTACCATATAAATGTTACAAAGAAAGAGAACTTTTGCCATTTTATTCAATAACATATACATTGTGTTGTTTTCATTAGAGTATATTTATTAGGGACGGCTCCTGATTGATGTCCAATATAGAAATACTGGGGTGTTTACTATTTAGACGGAAAAAACCGGAAATTCCGGTTGGAAAATACAATTGTGCGCACCAATCAGTTTGGACGTATTCTTTTTTCCCGCTCTTTTTTCAGTCTCAGCGGGAAACGCGCGTACCATTATCAGTTTTTCCGCCATTCCAACTTCGTCCGAACGTCCAAGCAATTTCCAGCCGGATGGTTTCCTTTTTTATATTTTCTTGTATAGTTCTATGTAACTGGCACAGGTATTGCACGAAATTACAGTGATCATTTTAGCCTTTTGCGTTTTGAAGTGGCACTTTACCTAAACTGAAGAGACGAAGAAACGAAGTTAGGTGTATGAATGATTGGAAGGGCAAAAATGTATAGTGTTGCACACTCTTTCTTTTTACTGTCAATGAATCTAGCTTTCATTTATAGTCGCTACTGCGTAGTCTTCAATAAAGTAGTTCAAAGTTCTATTTAGGCTTTTATCTTCATAATTATCAGTATTCATATAGGAGAGAAAGAAGTTAATAAATCAGTGATATCGATTGCTTTCATACAGGTATTGCTCCAACCATCAAACCGAGAGCACTTTGTAGATACCGTGATCTTTGCGAACGATTCAAGAAATCACTGGAATTGAACAGTACGTTATTCTTCTTTCTCGTTTTTTCTGTAAATTTAACGTGATATTTAAAAGATGATAAACCCTTTACATTTGCTTTTATATTGCTAAGCCGTTTCATTAGTTCTACATCTGCTCCTCAGTCCTGCCGTATGCATCAAGTGTGTACTCGCCACAACGTACATGCAGGTATATATATACGACACTGAATTAGCAAGAAAGATTAAATCCTCCAGTCCTAAACTATACTTTGAAAAATGAGTACGAGATGGTAACTAGATTAACCCTTGCGTTATTTCTTCCTCCCATTTCCTTCAGGTTTTCTGGCTCATTCGGGCCCATATATACTACTACCACACACAAGAAACCCTACTTGTTTTTTTTGTGGTTGAAAGCTGAATCATGATTAGCTCCTTGGCTGGAACCATGGATCTTTGTGCTTTTTATATTAGAGATCACGATGGTGGTCACTTTTTGCAAAATCAAGCGCTACACCTGATCTTTTTCTATTAAGAAAAATAGAAAGTTGCAAAAAAGCTTTTCTTCTGCCAAAAACATTTTTGAATATTTTCTAATATCAGCTTCAACTTTTTGACGATGTCATTGAAATATAGTTTAAACGTGAATGAGCAAAATTATTGAACTTAGATTGACTAGGAAGAAAAAAAATGTGGTATATTTCACAAAACAACGAATCGAAAAACAATTTTTGTATACTTATGGAGGAATAATACTGCATACTAGTTGATGGTTTATTTCTGTAGCAAATTCGTAAGAACAAGAAATTGCCATGTGCGACTGTTGATTGAAGACATGCAAACTTAAAGTGCTATTTCTGTTTAATAAAAATTAAAATCTTTGTTGAACTAAAATGCGGCTGTACTCTATTAGCATCAGATTGCGCTGTGCAATTCTTCAATAAAGAATTTGGTAAACATTCTTTGATATCAGGCAAGACGATAAATAAGGCTATGTAAGTCTTATAGCAATGCTTAATGGATTATTTTTATATTCACTCGCGAGCAATTATTTTACCTTTTTTTCAGATGCATATTTTAACCCCGTCTATAACCGCTGCTTCTGCACCGAGTGTCATGCCTCTAGAGGTGACAAACTTTACTACACAAGAGGCGAACCTGCAAAGGATTATGGGATACCTATCGGCTGGTGTCGTTTTGCTCTCCAGTACGTTAACAATAACATATCTTATTTAAACCTTATCTTAAACGACTTCATGTATCAGAGCAAGCGTTATATTTCCCTATTTTAGGAACGATAAATTTTTTCTGGAAAGTGCACCACTCAGAAGATTCAAACAAAACTACATCCGGGGCGCCATGTATTTTCCACACCATCGATTTTTCTGAAGATTTTCCTAAATATTCCAAATTGTCAAACCTTCCCTTAAAACGTTTCCGGCTGTTTCAGAAGATCTTTCGCACGTTTCCGAAATGTCTCGAACATCGGCACAAACTTTTCATGCTTTTTAAAACAGTTTTCGTTGGCATAATAATAATAAGATTTACATGGCAGGTTAAACACGTCAATTCTATTTTCTCTTGCCAAAAACTAAAACTTTAGTACTCAAAAATGTAATTCTTTCCTCTCATTACATTTATATCAATCTATTTTAAATGTCAGTTGTTTCTAGCTCTATACTCAACTTCTTTTACTTGTCAATAGTTGTCAATAGGTTAATTTAACCAAAATCCCTAAAAAAGCCTTATTTGAACGAGGAGACAAAATAGCCTCGAAAACTTCCTATTTTGTTAAATTTTTTGGAAAGAAAAGGACCAATACCTGTTCCTTAATATCGAGGGGAAAATTCTTTTTGTAAAATTATTTGTTGCAAGCAAGCATTTTACACTTCCCATAGGTGGTCGTTATGTATCTTGAATAACATAAACAAGTGTTTACCTTCAAAACTCTTGGGTGTTATAATTCCATTCGAGATCTGGCATATTACTTTTGTTTGGCATTGATTTAAAATTCAGTTTCGTGTACCATTTTATGTTTCATCCGTATTGAGACGTTTTGGTTTTATATCGAAAACGCGTAAGAGTTTCAATACGTACGATTGTTTCCGTAGAGTGTTTTAAATACCCGTCCACACACAAACGGTAAATCTACCCGAACACGCTTGGCACTTCCATTGAGCAGACGCAATTATTTAAGCTGTGGACGGACCACAAGCTGTAAATAAGTATTTTCCAAAGCATGTTTTAGCCGTGCACTCGAATACATGAAAATGCCACATTACTTGTCGCGACATCAGCGTCTTCGTAGAGCTTTTCTGAAAAGTTACATTTCGCTGAAATGAGGGAAGACTGCCTTTTCAGATGAAATTGTATACTTGTTGAAGGAACTTTAGTCTCGGTTAGGGTTTCATATAACTCAAGTCATTTGAGATATGCTGCATTATCAACAAACGTTTGATCAATATTTATATATATTGACTGGGTACAACGGGCGATACACTGAAACACAAGAAAAAATCTCTCTCAAGGGAAAGATTAAAAACTATTTTGAACCACATTTGTATGATTTGTTTTTTAGAGCGAATTTCTGTACCCTATTTCAGACCAATAGACCCAAAAACCATACCCTAAAGAGCGGAAGCATACCCGTATAGCGAATTGTGGGGCTTTCGGCCTTGTTCCTCCTTCCACCATGACTCGTATACTCGATTATTTAAAGAAAATGGGGCAACAGAAAGTGAGAGTGTGTTACCAGCGCTTCCTCCGCGCCTCGCTTTCTGCTTTCCTCTTCTGCAAAAAGGACTGGGTAGGAGTTTGCCTTTTCCTATATTTGGTAACGCTTAATGAAACCAAATACTCATGGCGACCAGCTTTGATTAGTTTGATGGCGTCTGAAAACGGTTTAATGAACATTCTTCATGGAAAAAAGTTAGGAACATGCTGAAAACATACTCGAGGCTTACTAAGCCTTACGAGGCTTAGAAATATTTCATTCTTTCTTACTCTCTCAAAGAGTTCATCCGCGAGCAGCTGCGCAAGATGTGTTTAAAAAATGGCATGTGGCGTTCCACGGCACTCACGCAGATAGTATAAATGCAATTCTGGATACTGGAGAGCTGTGTCTTCCAGGTGAGCGTTGCTATGTAGTATTGTTTATGTTTGGTTTAACTTTCTAATCCAGTTGATCATGTCGACCCTACCGCTAACTCACCCCACCCTACCACTAACTTACCTGTCCACCCTATCACTAAGTCACCTGTCCACCCTACCACTAACTCATTTACCCACCCTACCACTAACTCATCTGTCCACCCTACCACTAGGCTTGGTACTGAATTTCACCTGTGCTAGTTCGCGTGCGCGACATATAAGGGCCAAGAGAGACGCCTTGCAGAAGATTACCTTGAGCGTCCTTGCTGCTCGCGCCATTTACGGTTAATCTCAGCCAGTTTAAGCGCCTGCTTCCCCAACCCTTATGTGATGCTGTGGCACATGCTACTTTATTTGCGTTCTCGTTTTCCTGTTCCTAGGTGATGTCGTTAGAGGAGGCAAACTTAGTGAAGCAGATGGCCATTTCACAGATAGCAGAAAACCCGCCGGATTCGACACCAAGCAGATTTTCGTATCACCAAGTATTCGTTACTCCGGCGACAACTGCTACTCCAAAGTCAAGGAGTAAGTAACTTGATGTTTTCACATTAGCAGCTGGTGCACACTCTTTTTATAAAAACAACAAGGCTCGCACAGCTTCGCTAGCTTTAAACTTAGTATAGTGACGGTTGACCAAACAGTTTCTAAAATATTTTAGCATGCAACAAGCCTTAAATTTGTCCAAACATTCAACAATGTCAAATCCAGGTTTTGTTCATGTGTTAAAATGAGAACAATTTAAGAGCAAGTTTGAGCTGATTTTACCGCTAAAATAATTTGGTGAAATTGTGTGGTCATTACCATAGTACATTAATTTATACATGTTTTTACTTCCAACACTAACCGTCGAAATTAAGAGAGCTCTCCATGCCCCCAATAGGCCTTTGCAACTAGTGATCACATGGTACAAGCAATGGTATACTGGAGGGTAAAGGAATGTGACCGACTCCACTGGGAAATGTAAACAAACAAAAGTCACGCGTTTCTAGTTAATTGTCCCTTCTCTTGGAGTCGGTCACATTCCTTTACCCCTCAGTATAACATTATTTGTACCATGTGATCACCAGCTGCAAAAGGACTGTTACTAAGAAGATAAAATACATTACTTAAAAAATCAATGACAATAATAGTAATAATAATAATAATAATCTACTGAAAATATTGGTAACACTCCCAACGCTTTTCGAAAGACCACAACATCTCTGCGCACTTGTACTCCAACAAAAATTATGCCTTTTGTACAATTGAGTAGAAACGAATAGACTTGTTTAGGGAACGCCTTTTTATATTAACTAGACACTGAGTTAATTTTGAAGAAATAAGCATTGAAGAGATTTTCATAAATTGCAGATAACCCCTATTTTTTCAAGTATGTGGGAACATATATTAATTGTAAAATATGTAATAACTAAATTTCCATATTGAACAAGAATACAAAATATTCTGTGTGTCTAGGTACGAGGACGGCCCGAGCTGTAAAACTTACAATGCGAAGGTTGCCTTGCAACTGTGCATCAGGCCAGAAAGCTACGAGGTTGGACCACAGACCATCGGCGCCACAAGTGAGATCGACCCCAAGTTCAGCAACCAAGAGATAGAGTGGTTCACTAAGGAACGGGGAAGCACCATTCTGTATGGACTGCTGGTTAAGCTCTCAGAACCTACAGCATAGGTGATATAGAGAGCACGGATATGGTCCTTTACCAGGACAGCACCATTCTGTATGGACTTCTGAGAGCTTTTTCAGGAACAATAGAATAGGGACCAGTGAATGGTATAAAGGCTTTTCTAATTGTACTTGAACAGACAACTACGTGTTCCTGAAATAAAACACAAATCAGTAACTGCATGACCATCTTAATGATGGACAGCGCCATTCTGTATGGACTTCTGAGAGCTTTTTCAAGCTAGTTGCAGCTAAGGAACAATAGAATAGGGACTAGTGAATAGTATATGGACTTTACTAAGGAACAGGGTAAACATTCTGTGTGGACTTCTGAGAGCTTTTTCAAGCTAGTTGTAGCCAAGGAGCAATAGAATAGGGATTAGTGAATAGTATATGGACTTCACTAAGGAACAGGGTAAACATTCTGTATGGACTGCTCGTCATGAAGCGCTCCGATTATCTGATTCTAATTACGATTTGTCTGCAAGAATTTGCACTTGACAACATCGTCTTCTAAGAGTTTCTTGAAATATATTATGTCATGCTATCTAAATATGTCAGTTTCGTGTCGCTTTTAGACTTTAGAGTTGTGTTATTCAATGTCCATGTTACGCCCATATTCATATTATATAATTTATTGGTAGATATGGAAAATGACTCGATCTTCTTGGAAATACCGTAATTTACCGACTTGGTGGCAATGTAGAACAATTAAACACCAATATAAATTTTAGCTACGCAATTTGAATTGGTGGAGTAGAAAAGCAGTTATTGTTTTCTTCTCCTACGTGTATGCGAGGAGAAAACACAGACAGATTTTTACTTAAATCGGCTCATTTTGAAGTAGGTATGGCAGGTGGTGCGACTTCGTCGGCGGGAGCTCCACAAAACGCGCAGGATTAGCATATTGGATTCTTGAAATGGAACGGAAAACTGCTACAAATTATCGAAAGAGTAGTGCAATGTACGGCAGATTTGATTCAACTATGCAAATCAGATATAACAATGTTATTTTTTCTTGTTTTGTTAAAAGTTTGATAATGACGTCAACATTAAAAAATGTATCATATTCATATCCATATTGCCGTAAATTGTTTCGGACGTGTCGCGAATGTTGTTCGCATAGATAGAAAAATCGTCGCTCATGATAATCCACCAATCATATAACGTGCTGATCCATTACATGTATTTGGCGATATTGTACAACACCTTATCGCATGAACAGCAAACTATTGGACAGCTTGCACGTGATCTGTTTTTGGGGTTTTTGTGTGAAAGTTTCTCATTGGTCCAATCATTTGCTGCTCACGTGATGTAATTTTGCGATCACTTTCTACTGGCAGTGTTTGTAGTGACCTTCGTCCTTCGACTGAATCGTGCCTAGTCGGCATCTAAAAAAACCATCTGTTTTTCGGGTCAAATGGTTTGGTATTAATCAGTGGAATATTTCTTTGGTATAATACAACACATGTACTCTCTACTTATAACATTAGACTTGATCTGCGGTCTCGCCCAATATTGCAATCTCCTTCCATATTGGGCTTGAACGAATCCAGTAATTGTATAATAATTCTATCGTTACGCCATGTTTCAGACTCTCTGGGACCACTGCAGTACGCGACATCGATAAAGATATTATATGGAAATATCTGTGATCTCAGTGTCGCAAAACAGTTTGTTAATTAGCCTAAACACCCCATTCGCAAACCGGTTACAACGATTTACTTCAAAATGTTTCGGCTTTTTTGGTTTGGAGCAGAAGTGCAGTATTTACTATAGTATCTCATTTTACGAGATTTCGGGTCATACAGTCTTCCCTAGTGCTGCAAATATTTGCTAATTGACATGAAAGATAGCTTGCCAGACACAAGAGACGTGAGACCTCTTATGGCGCGCCGTTCTGGACAAAAATACTTAACATGTGAAATATAAAACTTGTTGCAAGAAATATACGACATGTAGCGAAAATATAATACTTATTGTGTAAAATATACGACTTGTTGCGAAAATATAATACTTACCGTATAAAATATACGACTTGTTGCGAAAATATAATACTTATGAAAATATACAACTTGTTGCGAAAATATAATACTTTATTGACGCTTGCGATTGGAGGTCAGCAGCACTGGTATCAACGAGCCTGCGGTGCCATTGTCTAGCGGAATTGTTAATTGTTCCAATTGTTAAAATGTCATTCCTCCGCCATATTGTAAGACCGAACGAGACCGGTGTCACAGCGATTTCGGTTCCCCCACGTTTTGTGTCCCCCGGGGACCAACATCGCTAGCCTCCAAATTAATATAGAAATAGTGCAAAACAAAAAAAAATACATTTATAAATCGTCAGCGTTTTCCGTCCCCCCAAACAACGACATGTGTAGTAATTATTACTGCAGACATGAATATTATTGTTCGGATGTTTTGGCAAGCATTTTACTCGACGTCTACGTGCATAGCGCAATGCTAGCCACAGACTCGGTCTTTTATATTATAACTATTGACATATTGCTATAATCAATAATGCTAAACACTTATTCGAGAGCAGGTCTTTGGGATATCTGATCTTTAAAAATTATGAAGAGCAGAAAATTTTCTCTGACATCATGACTGAAGGAGAGTGACCCCACTAGACTCTGAGAACAAGGATGAAAAGTCTTTCATGAAAGAAAGCAAAAAATGATCTGTAATGTGTCGCTATAAGTGTGTATGCAGTACCAGTGGTAATTTGCCATCGGCTCAACAGATAATCCAAAGGATTCTCAAATCGTCCACGGTCCGTTTTTGCGGTTAGCCATGATAATGTTTTTGGCTCCAAAACACATAAGCTTGACATTTCTACAATATAATAATATTGATAATAAAGTATATCTACTAGTTTTAGTAACTTCTAGTTCTTGTTTTTAATACGAGTCAAATTCGTGGACGCCAACCGGATACCACAACGTATAACTATAAACCATATCATACTCGCTGATCTTGGTCAATATCTATAGAATTACCAAGAATCCGGGCCAAGAATATAATCACGAAGTGAAAACTTGACAGTTCTGTAATTCTTGGGACTTTTCTGTGTTTCTCCAAACTATTTACTGTTATCTCAGTAAAACGCTGGCAATTTGTTGTTTTCTTGTGAGGGGGACGCAAAACGCTATAATATGCAAACTGTGCAATTGTTGTTTTGCAGTACTTCCATATTAGGAGGGGGACGGAAAACGCTAGCGATTCGGGTCTCACGGGGACAAAAAACGCGGGGGGACTGAAATCGCTGTGATACCGGACTATGGGCTTTTTCCGCTAGACAATGGCACCGCATGGACACCGCATGCTCCTTGAAATACCGCAGGCGTCAATAAAGTTTTATATTTTCGCAACAAGTTACAAGTATATTTTCATAATAAGTATTATATTTTCGCAACAAGTTGTATATTTTCGTAAGTACTATATTTTCGCAACAAGTTGTATATTTTCGTAAGTAATATATTTTCGCAACAAGTCGTATATTTTACACATTAAGTATTGTATTTTCGCAACAAGTTGTATATTTTCATAATAAGTATTATATTTTCGCAACAAAAGTTGTATATTTTCATAATAAGTCGCAACAAGTCGTATATTTTGCACAGTAAGTATTATATTTTCGCAACAAGTCGTATATTTTACACAATAAGTAATATATTTTCGCAACAAGTCGTATATTATACACAGTAAGTATTATATTTTCGCTACATGTCGTATATTTCTTGCAACAAGTTTTATATTTCACATGTTAAGTATTTTTGTCCAGAACGGCGCGCCATAGCAGAACCACTTGCCGCGATTAAGTATATCTTATTGTATTTTGAATTTTTAATCGCTCGTTGTTAATAATTGAAGACTTGGTGGAGTGGCCTTTAATGCAATAAACAGGTTTTGGCTCTTTCTTTTAAGCGAATTTTAATTGGATGTTATTTTATAGTGACACTTTTTTAAAAATCTTAATTATTGTAGTATTCGCCTGTGTTTTAATTTGTATTCTTTTTCCTATACCAAGTTATCGGTTTTCAATGGAATTCTCGTATTCGATTCCCAATGCCAAGAAATGGTTTCGTTTCTTCAAGCGTTCTTGATTTTGGCTCAACAAATCAATTACTTCACACGAAGCTAAACGAGGAAGAAGAAAAGAGATGAATAAATTTATCAGATTAGAATTTTCATTATATTATAGTTTGAGGCACGTCGAAGGATCGGAGCTTTGGTTGAAATATGAAATGGAAAATAATCTGACCGCCAGTTCCGCAAATTAAACGCTTTTGTTTTATTGAATACAACTTGCTGTCGACGAAAAGCGATTTGCTAGACAAGGTTTGGCATTTTCAGCTTATGAGTAAAATAGGGAGTTTTTTTCGGATTCGTTACCAACTCAAAAAGCAGACTCTGAACACGTTCAGTTGTGCAGAATGTTAAATGATATTTTAATCCAAATTGTGCTGTCGACGTTTTAATTAGTGACATAACTGCCTTTCAAGAAGAAAAGAAATGACTGATTTGATGTTTGATGTACCAGCCCTCTTTTGTAAGGCAACACATTTCAGCGAAATCTTTTCACTGATTTAATCATGCAACGGTGTTGAAAGGTATGTGAGTCCTTATGTTCCGTCTTTAGCTTTATAGAGCTTGATTCGAACTTCGAAGGCCACTCAATCCACAACAAAGTTCACCTTAATTAAAGTGCATTTGCATATATTAATATCAACAATAATATAATTTGCTAATTTCAGTTTAGATTCAGGTAGACGTTCATTTTATTTTTGCAAAACATAGAGAACCATTTTGAATCTGTCAGTATTAGAAGTAGATTGAAAATAGAATCGAGTCTGTTGTCCGCAGGTTTGTACCTTCAAAGCAAGCACGTGTCGAGTTTCTCGAGAAAACATTTAATGGGTATATGATCTATTGTTTATATTTAACTTTCCGCTTTTTTTATGAAGATGATTTTTGAAGGCGCGTGGCCAGAGAGTGCATTGTCATCCTCTAGTGGACCTGGTGTCATGCAGTCCATATAAAACTGCAATTTGTGTGCGTTGGGGCGGATCTTTATGTACTGGGTGGGCGTATGATAAAATCAACCGAGGGTTGACGAAAACAATTTTCCGCGCCGTAAATTAAGAAGAAAGCTGACGTTTCGAGCGCAAGCCCTTCGTCGGAGCATTAACTATTTAACGGTTCTTTAATATAGATGAAAATGAAAATGCAACTGAAGTGACTATTTCAAAATTATACTAGCTATTTCTCACTTTTCCTATACTTTATTGCTACAAAACTATATAAAAGAAGTATCTTACATGTAAATGCATTTCTTTCGGTTGTTTGTTACACCAGTTTGCTGCCGATGAAGAGTTAGGTCTACTTGTTGATGATGAACGTAAAGATGATGATGAACCTGGTTCAGATGAAGTTACAATTCTTGGATGCCAAGATGTCCAAGGTTATGATGTATGTCCACTTCCACAATGCTAAACAGCAGAGAAACTTATGCGGGATAACATTATTAGGAAAACAGCTAAAGTGACTATCTCTTCTCACAAAGCCGTAAAAGTAGTCACATCTAAAAGAATACAGGATTCAAACTAATTGTATAAAAGTAACAAATCTGAAAATTGCGAAAGTGGCGCACAATATATTTGCTAAAGAGGACGTTTTTGAAACACAGATAATTGATCTACATGTACTGTAGCTCTGCATTTTACCTAACAAGTTAACAAATGGAAGAGAAAGGAGATGGATAGATTAGTTTTCCTTAACCCATTATAATTTATAAACTTTATTATTACTTTCTAAATCTTAAGTTTTCTTTTCTTTTGTCGATTTTGGTCTACTTATAGAAACCTGTTACAAGATACTTGACAGATTAAGTAACTCTCTAACAAATTATATATTCTGCAGCAAAACCGTCATGCATAAAAACGGTTTTTATGCACTCAAGTTGCAAGATTTTCGGCTACTCCGCGACAATTTGACCGAGTGAGAGTTAGCAGTGTGGCAATGCACTCTCCGAGTTGCATAAAAACCGCCCTAACTAAAAAGGACAGGGAGTCATACACACGGTAACATCAATTAAAAGTTGCGTATTGGTGATAATAACAATTCTGCCAACTAGTCACGCATGTGGGATTTGGGCTGGGATCCCAAAAGACCTCGGCAATGCTTTTGAAATGGAGAAAGGATCACTATGCGTGATTCATGTTCGATCCAAACTGAAACTTGTTTACATGCGTATAACCTTGGCGACAGCAAGGGTCGGTTGTTCAAAGGGTGGATAAATGCATTTATTAAATACCAAACACGGGATATTGAATTTCTGGTAATCTGACTGGCTCTCTCAGTACTCATGGTATAAATCATATATCCTGTAATTTGTCCAATTATGGAAACTGACAACTTAATCATGGAATATTTTCCCTCAAAATGGCCAAAAACTTGAGTCAGTAGAAAATAAAATGTTTTTCCAGTGTTTTGTATTTAATAAAACAATTATTCCACTCACGCTTGTTGGATATGAGCT
>JANSTR010046671.1:0-21664 GCA_025434805.1 Antipathozoanthus remengesaui | reverse complement strand
CTTCCACAATACTGTGACTACCATCACTGTTACACCACTTCCACAATACTGTGACTACCACCACTGTTACACCACTTCCACAATACTGTGACTACCATCACTGTTACACCACTTCCACAATACTGTGACTACCACCACTGTTACACCACTTTCACAGTACTGTCACTACCACCATTGTTGCACCACTTCCACAATACTGTGACTACCAACACTGTTACATCACTGCTACAATACAGTCACTGCTACCACTGTTACACCACTTCCACAATACTGTGACTACCACCACTGTTGCACACTTCCACAATACTGATAACAGATACACTAAAAGAAGATCTTCAAACTGAATTGTGGTAACAACTGGCACCAAAGATGCACCTCATACATATGACTAAGATTTGGTGGTTGAAAAATTATGCCCTATCTGAATGACATTTGAGTCTATTTGGATGACCCTGTGTGCTGGAGAATTGGTTCTGCTGTAGTTCCCCATGACAATTGTGACTGGAAGTGAAACTATTGAATGACAGAGAGTAGTACATGTATAACTGTGATGATACAAGTACTTGCTTGGCAATGTAAATGAAAAAGTTATCTCAAAATTGTGTGAACTTACCTATTGTAATATTTATCTTGGAAGTGGAGCCATTAAGTGGTGAATAGTCTTCAAATACTGTGAGCCAAAGCTTATTAATAGATAGGATGAAATTTTACTTTATTTGTGTCACTATTTGACTGTGCACAGTGTGCTCAAACAACTGTTTAATTTAAAGTTGGTTGTCAGGAATGACATGTACATCACTAATTTTAGAATCTTCTCTTATAGATGTAGTTTTTAAAGACTGGCAACAACAGCTACATAGTCGATTTCCTTCTTATTTCTTGCAGGCCGCTATATGACAGTTGATACAATGGGAGAAGTTAGTGGTAGAACAGAAGCCATTGGACCACAGGAGCAATTTGAGCTGGTTTTTGAGGGAGATAAAGTTGCACTGCTTACCTATAATGGATGCTTTATGTCTGTGACTGATGAAGGCAGCCTTACTGCTACGAAGAAAGTTGTAGGAGAAAAGGAGACTTTTCATATTCGATCAAATGCTGTTAGAAGGTAAGGTTACATTAGAGATAAATAATAATTACTGTTAGTATCAACTGGAAATTAGTAGATTAGCAGCATGCCCTTGAAAGTTGCGATTCCAAAATGAAAGCTGAATATTTAGAAATAGTTGGTGGGAAAAACAAAATATACAAGTAAACATGCATTTTATCACATTTTATAATCAGTCATGCTGATTATAGTCCATCTCTGTACCTAGGCATCTCCCACAGCCTGACCATCCCATATATCACACAACCTTACCTCACCATCCCAGGTATCTAGCCACCTTACCTTGACATCCTATGTATCTAGCCACCTAACCTTACAATCCTATGTATCTCACCACCTTAACTTGCCATCCTAGGTATCAAGCCACCTTACCTTGACATCCTATGTATCTCACCATCTTACCCTACCATCCTAGGTATCTAGCCATTTTATCTTGACATCCTATGTATTTAGCCACCTTACCTTGACATCCTATGTATCTGGACACCTTACCTCACCACCCTATGTATCTCACCACCTAACCTTACCATCCTATGTATCTCACCACCTAACCTTACCATCCTATGTATCTCGCCACCTTACCCCACCATCCTAGGTATCTAGCCACTTTATCTTGACATCCTATTTATCTAGCCACCTTACCTTGACATCCTATGTATCTAGCCATCTTACCTCACCACCCTATGTATCTCACCACCTAACCTTACCATCCTATGTACCTCACCACCTTACCTCACCATCCTAGGTATCTAGCCACCTTACCTTGACATCCTATGTATCTAGCCACCTTACCTCACCACCCAACCTTACCATCCTATGTATCTCACCACCTTACCTCGCCATCCTAGGTATCTAGCCACCTTACCTTGGCATCCTATGTATCTCACTACCTTACCTCACCACCCTATATAGCTACCATAGTACCTTACCTCACCATCCTATATATCTCACTACATCATTCTATTTATCTCACTACCTTTCCTCACAACCATATCTAGCTACCAAATCTCATCACTTTACCTCACCATTCTTACTTACCATCCTATTTATCAAGCCACCTTTCCACGCCATCATATCCCATGACTCTACCTCGTTACCAACCAACCTACCCACCATCCTTGCCACTACACTACCTCATCACTCTACTCTACCTCTCCACCCGATCTCACCATTGTTTTTCACCATTTCGTTTCACATCCTTATTTCTCTACCATTTTTGAGTAACTCATTTTTCTTTCATTCTCTGACATCTAAGAAGGTTAAAATTAAGAGCTGGAATCATAGAAACCGAGAAACTGTAGTTGAAATTGTTCAAAAATGTTTCCATGCAAAACAAGGAGGAGGTTGGGCATTTGCTACCTCAGCCTTTTTGTGATATAAAATACTTTATTTAATTTGTAGCTCCATCGGGTAAGCTAAGCTTGATTGCTGAAGTATGGATGTGATTTTTCTCCCCAGTAAGCAAAAAGCCAGCATTCTACCTGAAGATGTAAAAAATGTTAAGAACTGTGAAATCAGTTATGTCAAGAAATTCCAAAGTTTTCAAGATCGAAAGCTACGACTGAATCCCGAGGATTCAAGCCGTTTGAAGAAAGCCAAACTTGATGGCAAACTTCATGAAGCAATGCTGGACAGACGAGAGAAGATGAAGGCAGATAGATACTGTAAATAAAAGATCAATTAATTACTCTTAACCTAACTTAAGGAAGGATCATTTCAGAGTAAAGAACAGCTAGAAAGACTGACTTCATAGTGTAGAAGGTGTCTGGAGGTGTTGCGATGCCATGATGTCCTGATCATCATTGATCGTTTTCTCGTATTAAAGTGTGAAATAAACTCGCACTCCTGTGGTTCAAAGTTCGAGAGCCCTGGCCTCTCATAAGCTTAATGCAAATGAAATTAATTATAAACTGAAACTCTACAGTTGCCGCTTAGGTGGATGCTGCAATGCATTGTCTTCCCTAATTTAGTCATTCTTTTTTTTCTTTCGTTTTGCTCCTTGCCGTAACCTTACCGGTCTAAAGTATTTGCCTCATTTTATTGTTTTAATATGTGTACGTTAATCCTGTTGCTATACGCTTTTTAGCCAAAGGAAAACGGAGTTTTTTTAACCAATGTGATATATTGTATAATGAGTGGTTGGATCACTTTACATTTACAATATGTTAATATGGTCAGAGGTTCAGGCAGTTGAAGTATCTAGGTTCTACATCAGAACATCACAGGAAAACACAGACATAGTGGCACACACATTTTCTGTTTATTAAACTAGGAAGAAAGGAATGAGATTTCGAAATTCTTAACTTTTGATATCATAGATATACCTCTGCGGACGTTTTTAGCATTTGAATTCGAAACTTGACTTGGGGCAAGGTCGCAAGTGAATTTCTTGTTTAAACAATGATATTAATTGAAATTTTCTAGCTATTAATCAAGTTTCCGTCATTTTTCGCCCTTATCCATATTCAGTTAGTTGATCGAAACACATCAGGGCTGACCTTCACACTGTAATTTGTTATTATTAGTGTAACCCAGTAATTAGTGCATCTTTTTAAAATCTTAAAAGATCATAAATCCTGGTTAAGAGTTTGATATAATTTGGAAAATAACCCAAATAATTAATGTTAAAATACAACAAATAGTTTGTATAAATGTATTTGATGATTCATATTAGATCGCGTTGGTATAAAAATATAGTTCCTTAAACACTGGTCATGATCAATTTATTCGAATACAAAATTTCAGAAACTGTTACAGGCTCGATCTTTTGAACGACTCAGTTCCTTAATTACGTAACAGCTGACGTGATCTAAATCTAGACAGTACTACCCTACATTATGCAATGCTTATCAAAAGTGAATCAAAATCGCGGGATTAAATTCCCGCTGAATTTATCGAAGGAGTACACCTCGAACCTATAGAGTTACGTCGTCGAGGCTCTTCCGTTCTCATTTCAGCCGTTCATCTTCTCTCCCATTCAAATATCTTTTTCAGTATTTATGTTCATCATTGGACTATATAGAAGAGTTATATAACGTCTCGCAAGTAAGTAGTTGACGTCTTTGGGAAATCTGGGAGTTATCGTTAAGAATTTGGTACAGCTTGTTTTTTTTTACCATATCTCTTATCAGAATAAACGAATAAAATAGATTCAACTCACACGAGTAAAATTGATAGTAATAAAATCACCCGTTTTGTCGATAATGTTCTTTGCAGTTTCAAGTGCTTTTTGTGCGTGCTCCACAGTGAATGCCTCGGATGGAATGGCGTCGCCGTGGTGGAAATGCGGATAACGTGTCCACTCGTAGTAATTCTTCAGCTTGGCCGCTTGTAACGGTATATCGGCCGGTGAGTCCTCCAATCCAGTGATTTCATAGGCCAAGTTCAGCACGTCGTGGCTTTCCAGCTGGCTTTCACTGAGTCCACATGCAGCGTACAGGGCACTCTTTAGAGCTTTCTCTGCTGCCTGCTGGCAGAGGAAGCACACCAAGGAATAGAAAGGTTCTTCTTGCAAGAGCATGTGCTCAGCAGCACGAAGATCTTCACGCGCTTGTCTCATCCACCGACGAGCCTCTTTGCGCTTAGGATTGTTTGCAGCGGACGAGGCATAAGGGGCACTGTCTGTCTTTTGTTTCTTGAAGGAATTGTAGGTATTTCTCTCCTGCCTTGCTCGTTGGTTCCATTGCTCAAACATGGAGCTAAAGTCTGCATGTCCAGCTCCATCTCTTTGAGCCCTTTCCTTTGTCTCGCGATACTGCTCTCTCCATTTGGTAGGGAATAATCTCTCCATTCGTTCGATCTCCTGAAGAAGAAATTGCATTACGTCGTTAGCAATATCACATCCGGGATTCTTGTCAGGATGCCAGCGAAGAAACAAACGCTTGATCACTTTCCTACGTTCATTTTCTGGTAGCTTCCACGCCTCCCACAGCGCTTCTTTTATTTCCTTCTTTGCAGCTTCAAGCCGTGCATTTCTCGAGGCAGCTCTAACTTTGCTGTCATTCGGATCTCCTGTAAAAATCGCGATCTCCCTTGAATCAGAAAGGATTGGAATCTGTTCTGGATTGGCCCCAGAGCGGTCAAACTTGTAGAGGTCCAGAACACTTACTTCTACAAGACGCGATGCACCCACGTCGATGCGATATCTTGCTCCAAAATCGAATCTGCCGCTGTCTGTGAGCGGTGTGCGAGGATTAACTTTGCGCACGATCTTTGCATATACATACAGTGGTTCGCTGTCATCGATGCTGCCATCTGGAAGCCGTCTTTCTTTCTCGTAACCAACAATCTCCCCCTGACGAAAGAAGTAGGCGATGTCTTGCTTGAGAAGATAATGGTACATGACAGGAATTTCAGTGCCAAGGGCGGGGTCTCGGCTGTGCATACCATTGGTCACGAGGTCTTGTGCCACACCGCAGCGATCCAGAGATGGGAGGACTTCCTCGGGGATCCTGCATGACAACATGGCCTGAAGGTAGATCTCCTTCTCGATATGGTTTCCGATCAGACGGTTCACAAGGAAGCATAGTTGAATGTGAAGTGGACCTTCGTCTGTTCCGTGTCTTACATACAGATGCCATTGTTTCTTGCATTCCTCTAAGAAACAATCCTGAAAAATGCGACGTTCAAATGTTATTATAATATGTCTGTATCTGAATTAAGTCAATATTTTCATCGTCATTATCTCTTGGCAAGATACATTTCACGCAAAAAGAGTATCAAAAAGCATTGCATGTTTGTTACTATTAGCCAAGACAGAAATTCCCCGGAAACTGGTGTGAGTCAGCCATGAACCTTTAGTATGGGTTAATTTTGTCTCATTTATAGTGATTTGTATATTTTGAGTTTCAAACTATTTCTTATTCTAATTCTAATCATTTTACAATACAAACATGGAGAATGTCGTGTATGAATTCGTGTCCAATGCATTGTGATATCGTTGGAAATAAAGTTCGCAGTGTTTAAATGTTCTTGCATTTGATAAGTGACTCTGAAATCTACTGTTATTTGAGCCCCAAATCACACGTCTACCCTGCGAGGTAATAAAACAAAGTGTTATGTAAGAGAAAAACTAGCTGTATAATAGATAGAACTTAAATTGGCTACTAGTACTATAGGTTGTTTCAATTAAATATATTAGATTAGAATTGACCTTGTGAAGTAAAACGCTATCGTTTAATAGTGCAAACCCATCCACCTCATCTATCCTCGAATATACTTTTCACGCAGCGCAGTTCACTGAACCTTGCATTAGTTGCCGCATATTTATTATACACTTACCTGCAACTCCTTGCTATTGGATATGGACTTCCCAGTCTCGGAGTGTATGAGGTGTGTCTCAAGAGAGGCCATGCAGGTCACGCTGACCGATGTAGCGAGGGCGTGTACTTGTTCTCGAACATCCTGAGGGACCGTCTTGGTCTGCCTTTGATGCTTGATGACTCTCAAGATTCCGCTTACCAACTTTGGAGAAAGTAAAAGCTTTCGGTAACGCGTGATAAACGGACACGTGTCGTCACCGGCGTCCGCGATACACAACTTGTGCTTGCAGCTCGGGTGAACTTCTTCCCGCAGCAGACTGTGGACAGTTTTGGCCTGCAATCGAGACGGGAGCAGACCCAAAAGAAAACTTAGTCGGTCAGCGGTAAGATCTCCCTCTCTCGAAATGTCAACAAAATCACTGGTAAAATCTTTAGCTCGCCGCTCGAATCCTGGGTAGTCGTGGAATACCAGTTCATTTGAAGGCTTTAGGTAACCGTCTTTGCTGGGAAGGAAGAGCTCTGTGAGGCTGGATAACATCCCCTGGGCGACACTCTCAGTTTTAGCCTTTACCACATCCGAGAGTGTTGTAAATAATCCTTGGGTCGCAAGCCTTGCTACTCGCTGTTCATTAGGCTCCATGTGTTTATCTTCACATTGCTCTTTGAGTCGCTCCAAGACCTTAGCGAACTGACTTGGAGTCGGTTTCTCCTCTGCACCAATCCTCTTTAGCACGTGTTCGAAGTGGCCGTATTCCCGTGGAACCTTGTAGAAATATGGTGGCAGTTCAACCGAAGTCTCGAAAGCCAGCTGGCTGCCTTCGACGAACACACGCCCTTCTTCTACTGGAACGCAGGGAATATTCTGCAACATTTGACCAACGGCCAGACACGACCGAGAACAAGCGGGTGCTGGGGGAGCCTGGGCGCAAGATGAAGTTTCGCCTTTGAAGAAGCTGAAAATATCGTAGACCACGTCATGAATAAGTTCCCGCAGATTCTCTGGTGGGTCTTTGTGAATGTTGCCAGAAAAGTTCGAGGAGAGATTTTCAAGATGCTTGATTACTTTATCCAAGGGCGGCGAAGTTTCAATTCCTAGATTCTCCACAAGGATTTTGCACGAGTCTCCAGAAGTAGGAGTGGCCCAACTTGGTAGTATTGGCATGCTGGTCCAGACCAGTTTCTGATGCTCACAAGGAAGGGCCCCATGGAACTCCATAAATGGCGGACTGGCTTCCTTGTCTTTACAGTCAAGCTGTACATACAAATCTCTAAGCTCTTGGGCTGCTTTCTCCGTAGCTACAAACTTAATGTGGGACACCACATGCAGGAAACTTGGCTCGTGAAGGGATTCCTCTCGCAAAAGGTATTCCACTAAAGCCTTAGACTTTACCCTCAGAGAATCGAGGTTGGGTTTGAGCTCCGCATCATTAGCAACATTCGTGGCGTACTCGATGAATTCGTGTTGGTTCACTTTGTCCTTCAATCCAACTTGCCTCAGCAAAGTTAGCCAACTGGGATGATGAAACGTTTCGGGAGGGAAACAGTTCGCCGGAAGCATCGCTTTGAAGACTTTGTTCTCTGGATCATAGTACCGATCAGCGGGGCATAGGATACCAGAATCATTTGGTAGAATGCTAACAGATGTTAGTGCTTGTAGTAAAGATGCTTTGTCGTTTGGTTTTTTAATAGAGACAAGCAAGGTATCTCTTATGTATGCGAGCAGGCTGAGACGGCTTTCATCGGACATCATCTCGAAGTTTGGGAGAAAGTATTTCACAAACACATCAACTTGGGATATGTGCGGAACGTCGAGTGCTTTATAGAGTGGCTCGATCTCACTGATAGCTTGTAATAGGACGCAACCTTCGTGTTCTAGCCTTGCTTCGATTTCATTTATTGGCACAGAACGAGAAAGTTCAATGATGTAGCTGTTCTCATAGTCGGTAAGACGTACGTGGCGACCGTCAAGGGATTTGTAGAACGGAAGAGACCTCAAAAGAGTTTTGTTGCTGTACACAGTAGTGACATCCTCTTGAATGAAACGCAAGAGATGTAAGATCTCATTCTCGGACAGCTTGCTAGCAATGTTCTCTTTCTTAGACACGTGCTCTAGTACAGTCATTAAGTCTTGGCGAGAGTGTGGCCGTGCAAGATGAGGGCTCAGGATCTGTGACATTTCCGTTTTGTCAACATCTTGCATCACAGAATAGTCGACTTCCGGGCAACCCAACTTGCGGAGAATTCCAGTCAACTTGTCATCGTATACAAGGCCGCTGAGATCCAGAATGGTCTTACCCAGTGTGAGTGGAGCTAAGGTACCGGATGTAGTTGGAAGAATTGGCCAATCTTCCAAGACTAGCAGAACATCCCTTGCGTCGTCTGCGTTGGCGTTGAAACTTGCTTGACACACTTGATAGCTTGTGTAAATGAGTTTCCACAGCAGCCCCAACCACTCCACAGTTGGCGACCCCTCCCACGGAATGTGAGATCCACACGAGTACATTCGTGGTGAAAGAATATGCATCAAGAAAGGCTCGAACCTGAGGGTGTCAAAACGCTTGATCACGCCTGATCGCCAGAGAGCGTTATTAACATTCCTTTCCAGAACGCTTACAATCTCTCTGTGCATGAAAATGTTCTTGTGCATAGGCACAAGATCTGCAAGTGCAGTGAAAAACACTGGATTATCAGAGCGGAAGTGTCTGAGTACACCGTCCTCAGTCAAGAGCAAAGGAAGCCCATCTAACCGTGATACGAATTCTTTACTCTTCGTGCAGTATTCAATTATCATCTTCAGCTGAGTAATCGTACTGAGCTTGGAAAGATCAATTGATATTGGCAATTCCTCGAGCTCACATTGGGGTCTGCGGAGAAACGACATTACTGCCTCCGGTGTTACCTTCCAAACGTCACATCCGGCATCTAGGAAGTTGGAGTAAATCTTACCAGGAGAAACTACAAGAGGAAAGCCAAGACTCAAGAGAATCCTGTCAAGCTCTCGACAGTTTGAATCGCCAAAGTAAGCTTCATTTTCCTCGAGAAGGGTCACTGGTGGCACCCACCTGCAGAAAATATTTCTTTCGCTTACTTTTGTAGATCTAGAGAATGGTTGAAGGTAGTTTGCAGAGCCAGCTGAAGGGATTTCAACAACAGAGCTGCGCACGATAGGTAACACGGGCTTGCTACCAGCAGCTATGTGTTTGTACACTGCAACGGCTAATTCTTTCCAATCACTGTGTGCGATCTCTGGGGATGGAAACAAATTATGATACCACTTGAGCCCACGATGTGCGTCATCTGTGCTGCTGAAATACCATGGTTCATCAATTGTGATCCCCTTGATGTGAAACCGAGCGTTGATAATGAGTTCGGCGTATGCAGAGGCCACAACCTCTAACTTCAAAAATTCATTCCATTGAGAGCGCAGACCTTTTCCGTCTTCATCTCGCCAAATGTTGCGTCTTGCATTGTCAAGCGAGAAGTGGCCATTAACATGAACTGGAAGGCCAGTTTCAACTGGCAGCGGCAGGAAGCAGAAAGCCTTGTGCGGTTGGTTGTGTGGTCCTTCTCTTGGCGCACGAACTGGAGTTGCTCTTGAGCTATATTGAGACTTCATTACATCAAAGTGGCGAATACAGGCGGCCACGCCAGCACGAGGCATTAAGTTTAGTTTACTTCCTTCAGGAATAAAGGAGGCGGATTCTTGTTGCTGTATCCCCAGACTCTGGTATATAAGCCACTCCTCGGCTTTATCCAACGAATCCTTCAAAGTCATACTGTAGCATACTCCGTACCAGGGGATCGTAGATGCCGCGAGCTGTTTGTGTCTCTGGACGTAGGCATCAAAACTTTCAATCCTACTGGCATCCTCATTAGTTACTTCCGCGGAGACTTCATACTTTGTGACTAAACGGTTGTTTTCCACACGGGACAGCTTGATCTTGCGGATATTGCGGAGAAAAAGCATCATCTGCTTGGCTTCGACTTCCAACGAGTTCAGCAACTTCTCAATGGCTGTGTGAGTGAACTGTGAATTAGAAATCTCGGATTGCTTGGCCATGATCTGATTTCGCAATGGAAATCTGAACATAGTTGCACCTTTCATCTTAAATCCAAACTCTTCAAGGTAAGTAACGATTACATCACTGAAATCCCTGCGAAACTCTTTGTCCAGTGGTTCGAGTAGACGACCAGGTGATAAGCTGGAAGCCTCTGGGGCAAATCGTGCGTGGGGATCCAAGATGCAAAGTGCATTGTCGTCTGTGATGAAGCTTGGGCAGTCTGTCAGGTGGTACACGGCATTGAAACCTACTCCGTATTGTCCACATTTATCAGCATCACTCCCTTTACTTCCGATTCCAAGCTTCTGAATTCCTTCAATTTCTGAATCGCTGAAAGGTTTGTCATTGTAAACACAAATAGCTGGACCTTGCAAGTCTTGCCATTGCTCGCTAAGAACTCTAGTCGTGCCGTGGTGGCGAGGATCGAACACTATGTGAATCTGTGTTGAATGAGAGTCGTCTGCATTCTGTATTAGCTCTTTGAAGATGCCCACATCGCAGGGGTAGGCACTTAATATGTTCTTCAGCCGAGCAGTCAGTTTTTCACTTTGGCCAAAAGGCTTTCCAATACTTCGTGAATATTTGTCTAACTTCCTTCGACGGAGAGTTTGGGCTCCTAACTTGTGAGCTAGTTTCCAGGAGGTGTCGGCATGTACATAACTCATTTCGCCGCGGGATTCTATCCAAGGTGCATCGTCGATAGCTAGTTCACCAACTGGCCGTAAGATGAGGTTTTGATCTGGTACTGGAATGTCTCCAACAAGTCGACTGAATACCTCATCACTTTCATCCGACAGCTCGTCGAGGAAGGTTTTGACCATCTTGAACTCAGAAGTCAATAACGGCGAACCTTGCTTCTTCTCACTTAGCACAAACAAAGCTTCGACAAGATCTTCTGGTTGAAAATTTTCTCGTACTCCAAATGCTTCCAACAGTGGTTTGAATTGCGAATACTCATCAGGCACTTCATAGAGAAACGGCTGGCCACTACCTCTCCATTTGAATGCTACTTGATTAGCAGCAACAAACCTGTCGTTTACCAAGATCCAAGGCTTTTGTACGAAAATATCTGGCAAGTGTCTTCCCTCAGGAGTGCGCAAAATGTCCTGAAAGTACTCATAGACGCTGCAACTCACTTTCCGCAGGCAATCTGGCTCCACTGGACAATTTTGTTCGTTTACCAAATTTACGGTAGTGGCAAGTTGGTCCAAAACGTCCTGTAGACATGGCGTTTGGTCTTCTAGTCCCAGCACGTTTGACACTTCTCGTTCAAGCCGTCCACACCCCGTCTTGTTGGATTCATCAAGTAGTGGTCGGGTAGTTCCAATCAGGAATTTGTATTTCTCTAGAAACAGTTCCCTTGGAGACAATAATCCGTAGCTGGAATACTCATTGCCTTGCCAAGGTAGGCTGTAACCGCGTGGAGCTTGGAGAACAGGCAAAAACTTTGTACTCAACAGTCTTGTATGTTGTAATGTACTTGGTGGGCCAAGTTCGGGCAAGAAATCATCAAGGTATCTTACCAAGCTTCTGACCCTCTGTAATGCTTTATCTCTGTCCACTGATGCCAGAGTGGTCACAGACTCGGCTCTCTCGCACATAGCATCCCACGATAGAACATTTTCCACCATTCCCAGATTGCGAAGAACGACGAGCCTTTCTGCTTTGACGAATCCCTCACCGAATGGAAAACGATGCTCCTCGGGAAGGAAGAGCTTACTTGCAGCGCCAGAAGGGTCAATGAGTTCGCTTGGTGATGCCAGCATGATCCCATCAGGCGACGTTGGAATACATCTTGCACAGCGAAGTATATCATCATATACATCAGTTCCAGTCAGACTGTCATCAATAATATAGCAAATGATAGGATTTCTGAGAGCTTGTGTAATCTGCTCACAGTGGCGAAAAAACACTTGGTTGAAGAACTTGTCAGGCGTAATAGTGTGCTCAACAACCAACCGGGTCAATCCAGCTTTGATGAAAGCTTTGAGGATGAACCTTGGTAACTCCACCACTTGGTATCCGAACTGGTGCATAATCGTTTGACAACCGGGAATCTGCTGAACTCTGTCATCAAGTAAAACAGCGTCTGAAAGTGACACCAACCTATCTTTACTCTTTAGTAATGGAGCCGGTGAATCGCTGATCCGGGCATAAACGCTGTTAATGAAGCGCTTCCACATCTTTGAAGAAACCTTGCTGGGATCTGGCCATAACAGGTCAAATGGATATGCGACTACTTTTCCCAGCGTGTGAAGATCTGCTAGGTCCTCCAGCAGTTGTACATAGGCCTCGGAAGCTGCGTCTTCAAGTAGATGTTGGTTCCACATAACTTCTGGGGGTTTGTGTAAGCGATGGTCTGCTCCAGTGTCTTCCCACAGTGCCTGGCGATTGGATGTGACTGCAAAGTACCCGTTCACATGTACTGGCAGTCCAGTTGCTATCGATAGAGGAAGAGAAAAAAATGCCTCTCCAATAACTGGTTCTGGGTGCCATTGCTGGGTCTGGGAACCTTCTGTTGAGAGTAATGCAGCAATCCCAGCTTTGGGCAGCAATCCGTGTACCTGTTTTCTCCGCGCGTACTCAGCTGAACTTCCTTTTCCTGTACACAAAGAGGTGAGCCATATTTGTTCGATTGGCTGATAATTGTCAACAAGCTCGGTGTTGTAGCCTCGAGAGGTCAGACGAATAATCTGAGATACGTTCGGCTCGGAGAACTTCCCACTGTGCGGGAACACAAAGCTTCCATCCAGATCTCCGTCAATTATGGATGTAAGGGGTTGCGTAAGCCCAATGTCACTTTCACTCTCTCTTGTGATAGATTCCGTTACCTCTTTCTCTACCTCGAAAAGAACATAAGGGCTAGATGGGTCCATGGTGCTTGCTTTGATTTCATGAAAGCTGATTTTACTGACGTTTTGCAAGAACAAGAGTAGCTTTGTAGAAACCTTCTCAAACGCATTGATAAGGCTACCAACGCTAGCAGTGTCGTAATACCTGCTGCTGATATCACTGGATCCTGCCTGGTGCATGGTTCTCAGTGGAAATCTGAACAGAGTCCCATTATAACAGAACGGTACCGCTCTGTCATCAAACTGGCAACCGAAGATCCCTTGGTAAGGCCGAAACTGGTCTTTAAAAGCTGTGATGGCCATGGGGTTGGACTTCAGGTTCAATCGGATTCCTGGCCTGGATCGGTCTTTGATTAGGTTCTCCAGGTGCTTCGTCTGAGGGTCGAAGAATACAATGTACTCTCGACTAATAAAGCTTGGAATGTCGGTCAGGTTGTAAACGGAGCAGAATCCCAAGCCAAATCTGCCGATATTTTCCGTTTCTTCTGCTTTGGTTGCGCCAGCTAGCTTGTTAATGTTTACAAAATCTCTGTCTGTGAAAACAGAATTATTGTAAACCCACAATGCAGGACCTTGAGCTTCAGCCATTCCGGGGGACAGCAATTGCTCTGTTGGATTTCGACGCCAATCGATCAAGAACTTGACTTCCGTTGCTCCAGCGTCGTCTGCATTTTGTATCAATTCTTTAAACACACCAACGTTGTCCTTGTGCTCTTTCAGAATGTTCTTCAGTCGAGTTGTCACTGGTTCATGCGGCCCAGTTTGCTCAAATCCCACTGTTTCGGCCAGTGCTAGTTGTCTACTGAGGGGTGGAGTACCCAACAGTTCTGCTGTATGCGTTGAGATACTTTCATGCACTAAACTTGTCCTCCTTGTGATCCCTGGAGTGGCGTTAGCTCTCTTGAGCCATTCTGTGTCACAGAAGCTGCATTCATCACTTCGCTGTAGTCGTAGTCGCCCGTCATTTGTCTGAGTAGGAATCAGAACTTTCCGCCTAAGTTCTGATGATAAAGGCTGACCACTGCGGGTCACATGATTCAAAATGTCCCGAGCGAGTCGTAGATCTCGTTTGGTGGTCTCCTCACTTGCCCCTTCCATGAGATGGTTATCTCGAATCATGTAGAGCACATCGAGCACTTGTTCTTCTTGAAATTTATCTTTCACACCACACATCTTGAACAGTTTTGCATGCTTCCCCTGGGAAAAATCATCCGGTATTATGTATAAATACGGTCTGAGTTCGAGCTCATGGCAGTCGCTACTAAAAGCCACGCAACTCGGTTTAGAAAAGCCTGTACCGTGCCACACCCATGGAGGGAACGAGGGCTCCTTTAAGAATTGTGATACTTCTTGCACAGTGATCTCGTGGGACAAGTAATCGTAAATGTCCTTTATCATTGCCTGGAACTTCAGCAACTCAATTTCGGATGACTTCAGCGATCTACCTTCCCAGCTGTGTGACGCAACTTCAAGTTGGTGAATTACCTTGAGTATCGGAGGCGGTGACATCCACCCAAGTGCTTTTCTGAGCCTTTGTTCTACGTTTCCATCAAGTGTGGGCATGACCGAGCCTACGAGGTTAGCCATTTCCATGTCTTGCATTTCTAGAGGAGAGTACAGCATACGGGGATCAGCAAACCATGGCATTGATGCTGGGTATTTGGCTGGAGTCTTTCTACTCACCGGAAGCCACTTGAGGTTTAATAGAACCTGTACCAGAGTTGCTTTTGTTTCAGGAGCAACTGTTCCTTCCTCGTCGTAGACTTCGTGGTCAAGAAGGAAACTGCTCTCGTTGAGAAGTTGCAGCAAAGCTTTACCTCTTCGGACTCCAACTTCCTCAGATACTTTTTCAAGCTGCTTCGCAATCAAGAGGATATCATCAGCCTTCAGTGCGTGTCTTTTTCGTAGTCCAAGAAACACTCGTAGAATACTGAGAATGTGTGTCTTTGCAAACTCGTCAACAGGGAATGCTGTAGATTCACCCTCAAGGAGCTTCTGTAGAGTTTCGTCTTCAGGATCGTACAGATCACAAGGTGCCTTGAAGCTTCCATCTGAGACTGGTACAAATTTAAGCGTCTTGAGCTGGTCGGGAAAGGAACGGTTGTCACTTGACAAAACAGGAAGCCGTTGTAGGACCCAGGTCATGAGCTCGGACACTTGCTTTCTGTTGTAGATCTCCCCGCTATCCACATACGGGAAAACCTTGTCGACTAGAAACTCTGACATGCTCAATATTTTCACAGGAAGTCTTCTAAAAATCTGGTAAGAATCATCATCTGAAGCTGAAATGATTTCTTGAGAACTTGGAATTACGATTTCGGCAGGAAGGTTAAGTCTGGGTGGGGCAATATCCTTCTTCCTACCAGTAAACGTGCCATCTGACTGCACAGAGGTGAATGAGCCATCTAGAGCCTCAAATATTGGCATGGCCATAAGGCTCACGATCTCGTCATCAGAAGGATTCCTCAGACTAGACAGGAATGCACGGATGGCTTTCTTCTCTTCATATTTACAACTGGATAGTTTGTTTGATAATTCCATGGCGGAAGATAATACCTAAATCAGTAACAACAAACAAATAGCAGACAATTTACGTAATTTCAATGATTATGCATAAATTTATTGCCATTATTCAGTAAGAAAATACTTTTTGTTTGGTCAGTCTGTGAAATGATATTATACCCGCGGCTGACAGATGGTCAGGAAACAGACAGCTGTCCCAAAAAGCGAAGCTTGAAGGGGAACTGTGAAGTTATTCAGTTGCAATTGCAAAATTGCAAAATTACATTCCTAATGCGATGATTGCTTACTGTTGTAATTTCACATCCACGGTTAACAACATTATATGAATTCAGTCATTTTTTCTTAAAGCAATGATCATTACCATAAAGTTGACCTTCCGTTGCTGATGGAGTAAAACAATCATATCCAGCTGAATTCAACTATAAACAAACTCTTGTGATTTGGTGTGGATTTACCCTTACCTTGACAACACCACTTGCTGTCGGTGGCTCAACGTATTGCTTGAGAGCCATGTGGTCACAGAAGGACGGAAGATGAGGCACGACGATACAACCTGCCTGCTGCAGCGCGTTGATGGTGTTCCGCGGCAGAGAAGCGAAGTGAGAGGAGCTCTGGATCACACTGTGATTCTTCTTCAACTTGATGAGAGAGCGAGCGTCTGAGCGATTGGAACCATTGGGGATGAGAGGTACACCTTCGAAGCTACTGAGGTCTTTCGGATACTCGCTTCGCAGCCACGACCAAAGATTTTTGAGCCATACATCACTGGGATGCAGTTCATTTCGCGTATTCCATTGTACCTGAAGAAATTTGGCGAATTGAAAATAACTTCTGGGCAACATTTGTAAACAGAAATAAAGAAACAAAGTATTTAGTTACCCTTTAACATACCAGTTCAAATAAGTCATATGCCCTGAATAGGACATGGGCCCCCGTATTTTGTTAACTAAACGTTTTGTACAAATCCTCGAAAAGCTTCAAATTGTTATTAAATTATTATTGACATGTAGATTTGTAATTGTTTGATGGTATCATTTATAATGATATTATCATTATCATTATATTACAATCATCTACTGTTATCATGTTATTATAGGAATATATTAGGGACCTTAAACACCGACGACGGAAATGTCAGCGAGAACAACTGTTAGATTTTGAGTTCCCGGTTTCTATTTTCTTGTTAATTTTGTTAATTTGTTTGTCTTATGTTTTTACAAAGTATGCAAATGGTAAAAATTTAGAAGCCGCATAAATTTTGAAGCCAGAAGAAGATCATGCTTGTTTTGTATATTCCGGCGTTCACGTTCTCTGTAAAACCCCCAAATTGAACTTTTTACGTTCTGTTTATCAAAACAATGGTTAATAAGTGTCCAGCTGGTTGCATTCCGGCGTGCGGTTATTGTATTGTGTAATGAAGTCCAATGTCCTGTACCGTTGTTGCCTAGGTCCCAAATTAATGCGCAACTCACAGCGGAATCTGATACTCCTAGAAGTAGCATGGTAGTTGCCGCTTATACATAGTTTAATGTTAGTGCCGATTAATAGCAAAAATGGCAAATCTTGCCTCCCACCTTAGCACTCTGAGGACTTTTAAAAAATCAAAATACAAACCGGATATGACGTCACGAACTCGATACATCTCAAACCGGTCCAACTGATTGAGTACAAACCGCGCTAGCGTCTTGGGAACCTATCAACTAGTATAGTATACTTTAGGGCCTTATTCGGGATGTAACCCGTTGATTCATATTCAGATGATGAAGAGTGGGGTAAGGCTATAGACGCCCCAGCACCTTGAGATTTTATAAAACATAAGTATAATAAAACACTCGGATGTTAACGGGACCTAGCAAATTGGTCAACCAGACAATCCAAACCCTTTGGAGCCGGTTGGCATCTATCAGATTGGCGCACCCACTAGATCTGGTATAATGGCTGATTCCATTTGGTTATACGAGTAGTCCAAGGAATGTAGCGAGTTAACCCGGTTATGTTGCATATATAAACTGGTTTGTTACTTTTGCAATGTCAAGAGATTTTGACCGTACTTAAAAGCAGAGCGGAACTCAATATTTGAAAATTGGAAGCGGGCATTTTTGAAAGGTGGTGTGAAAATATGAACCATACTACCATCCCGATGTCTTAATTTCGATTAATCATCAAGTAAATACCTCGGCTAAATTAGGATCTTTCCACTCTTCAGGCAGAGATTCCAACAATAGACCAGGTACCAGTGAAGATGTAAGCACAACAAGCTGCGTGGGAGCCGTCAGAGAACGTCTGTGGTTGTCCAGATCAATGGCAGCCCCTTTGAGACACTCGTACAGATCAGTTTCGATGTTTTCATCTAGAAATCGCTCAAAACCACCGCACATAAGGTCTTGTGAGTGTTCTCGAGAAGCGACAAATACAGCAGCGCCAGGATTAGACGCAAACTTGTTTGTGCGGAACTTGATGAACGTCTTGTCAGCCAGAGGAAGCAAAGGTATTCCATTCAAATCAGCGAAATCTTCGTCTCTGACAAGAAACTTGAGCAGACACAATTTTTCTGTATTGTCAAATCTTGACCATTTGATTGCCACGGCTCTTCCCTGTGGGATATTGTTGTTGAGATCGCCATGTGCGCTTTCCATATCGTTTCTATCCAAGTTTTGGGATTTCCGAGAATGCTCTGATAGACGCCAGGTGATTTTCCCCAGGGCGTTCACTGTCTTCCCCCTCAGAACTGCGCGAACGTATGAAGGGGTAATTTCCTGAATCTTGCTGTATAGTGGGATGATGTATTCATCGATTGCCTTCATGGCATGCACGGGAGGGGTGATCACAGGCTCACCCGCCTGTTTTAGCACTCTCAAAACAACGTCTCGCACCGACAACGGAACTTCAGCAGAGGGGTCAACCAGACGGTCAAGCACCGCTTCGTTGAGTGAAATCCACCTTCCACCCTTTGACGAGGTCCAGAATACAGCTTTATCTGCTATCTCCTTGAAAAATGGTTCAAGAATATTGCTCCAGTGCCCTTGGACTTTGTTCATGTTTGGTATGATGGAGTTAATTACAGGAACAATTTCCTCCGCGGTATACTGTGACTGAGTGAGTTTCAGCACTAGACTTGCATAAGCTTTGCTGATCTGCTCTCTCAACAAAAGAATGTTCCATTCTGCTGAGTCGTCGTTTTGACATTCTGGCCCAGGCCATTTCAAGTTCCGTCGGTTGTCGGTCAAACCAAAGGATGCTTGGATATGGACATTAAGCCCAGTACGAACATCGGATTCAGGAGGAAGAGGTAAGAAGCAGAACACGCGCCCCTTTCCTGATTCCACTCTGGGACTGTCGAAATCAAGAGGTGTTGCCACGCCCACCCAAGGCAAGAGGTGTAAACTGCTAGAAAGCTCAGCCATTCTCTTTACTTCACTGCCAACCCTGTTTAGTATCATGAATTTCCGTTGCCGTTTGTATCTACCCGTGCGAGATTCTTCAACTACTACCTCGTAACACATCTCGTATGGCGGGCAGTACGGTCGCAGAGCAATCTGGATGAACCTCTGTTTCATCTCCCGGATGGAGACCTTTAGTTCGTCTTTAATGCTGACCGAAAATATATGCTTCTCTTGATCATTCCATGTTGTCTCGTACACGCTGATGTTTTCAACGTTCTTGAGGAACAGGAGAATTAATGGAGCTTCTTCAATGAAGGCTTCGAACAGCGCCTTGACTTTTGTAGTCGTGTACGATTTTACAGATAATCTCGAAGGCCATTTTCTCAGCGGAAAACGGAACAGTGTTCCGCCATAAAAGCCGGTCGACACCTTGCACCCAAGAACATCTTCATATGGAGCAAATTGGTCGCGGTATTTATGACGTGAGATTGGATCTCTGAGGTCAAATCTGCGACCCGTCTCTTCGTGACCGAAGTAAAGTTCTTGAGGATCTAGAAACGCAATGTAGTGGTCACTGGCAACGCTGGGGAAATCTGAAATGAAAAGCAAGAGACATGTGAAATTAGTTTCTATGTGCATAATAAAATCACATTTTCCGAGGTAGGTCGCGCATTTAGGGACCTTAATCAACAATGCATGACAGGGCAATGTAAATGGGAAAAAGAACAAAACAAGGATACAAAGAAGAAAGGAAAAAACGACGACGAGGACGTCAACAAAAACGGCAGAATACAGTAACAGCACGTTTGCATGCAGTCACCTGGACACATTTCGAACGTCGTCTTGCATGCAAAACAGAACATTATTTGGGGTTTGTGGAGAACGCGAAACTAACATGATCTACTTTTTACCATTCGCATACCTTCATGAAAACATAAAAGGAGCCAATGAATTTGATGAACAAGGAAAAAGAAATTCTAACACCCGTTCTCGTTGACGTTCCCATCGGCGTTGCTTAAGGTTTCTAATATGAAACAACCCACAAAGAAACGTAAAAAACATCCATCATTGTAAAATGCAGTGCAAAGCAAAATCTTTAGAAAAGAAACGCACATATTTAGAAAAGTTTGAATGGTGTTGGTATTGATGGATAACGGTATCCCTTCACAATAATATCAGCAGATAGGGCATTTTGAGATATCAGTATAACTATGGGTAATCGAATGATTTGGAGTGCGATTCGGGATTAATCAGCACGAGTAAATATTTCAAAGTCAATTTTGTGGTCTTTGGAATGTTTGCGTAATATTTACATGCTGCTGCCATAGATGTCCAAGACACCAGACCAAGTCCAGCATGGTAACTTAAATCCATGCACAATTTACAGCAACTGATGGGTTTATACTACAGTATGACAGTGGTTTTTCCATTTTTTTTTAAACTTTTAACTCGTCATTTTGAAAAGTTATGTATTTTCAGTCCGGTTCATTGTGAAGAGAAACGTTCTTGGTTAGTAAATGTGGAATGAATGATTAAGAAGGGTAACTGGTTATATAGGAGTGCAATTTACTCTGCAATTAACCGTGAATTAAGGGTACATGAGCCTTGATCACCTGTAATGTGATACACAGAATTGAATCCAATGCCAAAGCGTCCAACGGACACAGGATCGCGTCTCTTGTTTCCTTGCATAATTCCCTCGATTCCTTTCCAGTCCTGCTGCTTGAAAAGGCCATTATTCTGCACATATAATGCAGGGCCCTGATACTTAGAGAGCTCAGGCGTGATTAGTGATGATGTTCCATAAGCGTTCTCTCTTGAATCGTAAAGGAATTTGACCTCTGTCGCACCTGCATCATCTGCGTTTTGAATAAGTTCCTAATAAGAAAAACAGAAAAAGTTGCAGTGGGTCATGCATGAATCCAAGCAATCATTTGTACTTTTATTGTCTACTTGTTTCCTTGTTTTTCAGTCAGTTGGTTTGCATGGGAAGGCGTCAGATGTAATGTGTGTATGTCATTAAGTGGCCCGCGTGCCTGGCTATGTCATTATGTGTCTGCTTCTTGCTAGCATATCGCCTTATGTTCTGTGTAATTACTTTGAGTATCTGCCCTCCATCTGGATAACCTTCGAGAATTCTTCTCAGAATGTCAGTCAAAGGAGGCCTCTTTTGCCCATAAGACTGGCCTGCAAAGCAAAACAAGGCAATATCTTAATTTCGACAATAGGATAAAATTACTGACAGATAAAATTGAACTTGTCGCCTACTTGCGTAGTAATAGAAAAAGATATGGATGATAATGGTAATAACTGAATAATAGTGTAGCGCTTTTCTAGTTCATTGTAAGACACTATCACGGTAGTACTGTCCTAAATTCGATTTACCGTATTTAATAAAAAGTATATTATTATTATTATTATTATTATTATTATTATTATTATTATTATTATTATTATTATTATTATTATTATTATTATT
>JANSTR010046560.1:0-13193 GCA_025434805.1 Antipathozoanthus remengesaui | reverse complement strand
TAAATGATAATGCTAAATCTGTAACACACACAGTAGTGCCAAAAGAGTATAGGCTTAGAGACGACATCCCACCGGGGTCAGAGATTTTTTCTCTTTCTCCGTGTGGGCACATTTCCTTTCTAGGGCTTTCGCTCAGAAGGAATCTATTGGGATATTCCTACAGCACTGTAATTTATCCATTAGACTAAAAGAACATCGCTATACCACTCTTAACAGCTCCTCAACACTCATGATCTCTCCTTTTCGGAGTTAAAACAAGTCGAGCCATAAGTTCATACCGACATGATCTAATTAAACTGCACAAATCCTAAAACGGCGTACCGAGAATCGGCGAAACCAGATTTTTCCACATTGAAAATTGAGAATTGGGATAGCCAGACTTTGTTTGTCTTGAACTCCTAAAGAACATTTTTCAACTAGGCGTGGTTTGGCTGATTTTCAAGTGCCCTGAAATTTCCATTGCTTCAATTTTGACCAGGAAACAGTCTGTCAGAGTTGCTAGATGTTACTAGAGTGACATCTCTTCAGACATATCAGTGGAAATGAATATAAACAATAACAAACCTCACCTAAGGTGAACAAGGTTATTTTAACTCGAGAAACAGCGATATTATTTGACCCCCCAAACTTGCGGATCATAGTGACATCGATTGTGCGGTTTGACCGACTTTGATGGGAGAAAATTATAATGATTATGGTCCCAATAATTATTAATTACCTTGTTTCCTATTTATATAAAACATTTGTCAAAAGGTTATGCGTTTCAGCTAATGGTGTCCAAGAACTTTCGCTGGGATTGTATCCTGACGATGAGATGAGAAGAATTCTGACACCATCAACCACAAAACGGCGAACTATATCTAAATATGTATATGACTTTAACAATAGTCTAAAAAGGAGTGGTATGAACTGTCTTGCGGAAGAAATACAGACATACTGGCACATCACACAGAAAGTTGTTGTATATGTAATGATGTATACATACGCAGGCCGATGTTTTTTTTTGTTTTATTACCAT
This sequence comes from Antipathozoanthus remengesaui, assembly GCA_025434805.1. Lineage (NCBI taxonomy): Eukaryota > Metazoa > Cnidaria > Anthozoa > Zoantharia > Parazoanthidae > Antipathozoanthus > Antipathozoanthus remengesaui. The sequence goes on along the minus strand of JANSTR010046560.1, from coordinate 12,175 downwards.
AAGAATGGTTGCACAACAACATCTCGGAAATGTTATCATCTCGGAAATGTATCAGCTCAGAAATTTTATCATGTCGGAAATTTTATATCTTCTAGGAAGCGTATCATCTCAGAAATTTTATCATCTAGAGGAATTGTATTGTCTCATTAACTTTATTTCGGAAATTTTATATCTTCTCGGAAATTCATCTTTTCGGAAATCTCTTCGTGGCATTTGTAAAAAGAAATATATTTTTCCTCTGCAGATTATTCGTGGAGTACACTTCCAAAAATTCTGCTTGCTTACTGATAATCGCCTCAAAAAGAAAAAAATAAGCCATATAACAAAGGTACCTTTGATGTTTTCTTCGTGGGTAGCCCGCTTCAGGATTGGGTCCTGATATCCTGTTTACACGAACCCGGATTGACAACCAACGTGGGTCAGATCACGAACCCGGATCAACCTCTCTTATTTACCCTACAAGTATTGGTAGGGTAATAACAGAGTGTTTGTACTCCAACATGATTCAAACCGTCAACCACTAATAACATCGTGCACACGAAAAGACTAAATAAATGTAAATGTTGGATATAGTACAGCATCAGTACTACAGTTGCTTTCTGCCTGCCATGATTTATTCACCTTTGCGCAAAAATTATTGACAGCAGTCCTTTGGCCGAACAAAACAAAGCTTATCTAGGTCAGCTCACAGCCAACCCGGGTTGGCTGAAAATTCTTTGTACTGCAGACGACCTAGATTAATGTAAACAAGGCTTTTTCACACCCCGGGTTGGCATACTGACCAAGCTTGAAAATGGTAAATACCGTATTTCGTCGAATAAACGCCGCCCTCGAATAAACGCCGCACCTGAGAGCCAAAATATTAATAAACGCCGCCCTCGAATAAACGCCGCACCCTGGCTGCGGCGTTTATTCGAATATTGAACAAAAGAAAATAATTAGAGTGCAGTACAATAATTACCAGCCTTGTTTATTAATTTATAAACGTTTATCACAGTTCGTTCGTCTTAAACTGACAGCTTTGGATACTTACATCATATATAGTTTTAGAAGCTTGATCGGTACAGCCAGACAAAGAACTGTATCTTTTTTCCAATTTTTAAAGTAAGTTACAGTTGCATGCCGGTTGGTTGCTTAAAAAATAAACAGCATTTTAAATAAACGCTGCCCTCGAATAAACGCCGCACCCAAATCATTCGAGGAAATACGGTACATAATTCCACATTTCTCGCTTAGTTTCTGTATTTCCCCGGTCGGGAGAATAAAGGTAGCATTTCCCTATTTCCAATTTCGTTAATTTGAGTAGTGGTGTTTTTTGAAAAACCGAAAATTTTAAAGATACTTTAATTCAGATAGAGACATTTTCAACAATAATACTACAAAATAAAGTATTCTGTTACTTATCCTTGTATGTTGCCTTGTTTGCTCAGGTTGGGCCATGCAGAACGTCATGTTTTTCTTCCTTAAGAGACGATGGGAGGATGATGAAGGATACATGAACATGATCCTCAACTACTTCATTGACATTTCGTATCCCTTACAGCTACTCATCTTTCCAGAAGGTACAGATTTCTGTGAAGAAAGCAAAGGAAAGAGCGATTCCTTTGCGAGGAAGAACAACCTACCTTCTTATGAATACTGCCTTCATCCCAGAGTTCGCGGTTTTACATTTCTGGTAGAAAAGATGCGCCACAAGGGATTGAAGGCAGTGCATAATGTGACAGTTGGATACCCCAAGAATGTGTGTTACGGAGAACTGGACTTACTTCAAGGGCACTTTCCCGAGGAAATTCATTTCCATCTGGAAAGGCATCCAATAGATAGTTTACCCTTGGATACCAAAGGCTTGGAAAATTGGTGTACTAAGAAATGGGCGGAGAAAGAAGAACAGCTAAAGAAATTCTATACAGAAAAGCATCGATTTGGTCCACCATCAGAGAACTCAATCAAATTAGGAAACGAAGCAGAAACATCTGCTCGAAGAATGATGAAAGCCGTGATCGTGTGGTGGTTCTTCTTCATTGTAGTGACAAGTTATGCTGTTTTGACAACCCCTATAGTCTGGTGGTATTTTGTAGTTGTGAATGCATTGTACCTTATCCAGTCTGTTCTTGGTGGCGGAACAGACCGTCTCCAGCTTTGCGTACATAAATGGTTTAACAAAAAGAAGGATGTGGAATAGTAACATAGTATACAGTATGGTATGTTTTTTTAGGTTTTGGACAGTGAAATGCTAGAATTGAAGGACTCGAGCATAAATTAACAATTAACAACTGAATGTGAACTGATATTTTACAAAATATAGAAAGTATCAGGTTTTTATTCGTGTATAGTATAATGTAAAACACAACACTCCTTTAAGACTCCGTAGGGCTGAACAACAAATGAAATTGTTTCAACATGCAACACATAGTACATAGTCACTTACTTAGGCATAATTTGAAATCTTGGGATACAGGAAGGACATGTTTTGGCCCAATGCCCATTTTTCATAATTTGCCTTTTTTTACCTGCATTTATGAAATATCCTGGGTTACAAAAATTTGTATCTGATCTGTGCAGCTCAATAAGGACTATAAAGTCTTTGAATGTAAATATCGATGAATTTGGGGCATTTTATCGCATATGTTAATCAAGACAAGATAGGGATCACCAAATGCTTTTCTTGTTTAGGACAATTGTGAAACCAATACGGATTACTATAGAATCTGTAGTCCTGTTCGATAACATTTTTGTTTTGTTTAACATTTTTTGATAACAGCGACGATTCAAATCATCAACATCGCATTTCTGCTTAGATCAGTGATCAGCTACAAGGTTACATAACAAACACTTTACTTTGAAAAAGGTCAGTAAAAAGCAATCCTCGGACATTTGATTAGAATATCTGGAACACATGCGGAATACTAAGATCAGTGAAAAGAAAATTAAGGCTCGATAACCGTACGGAGCAGAATATTCATTTCAGTGTTACGTATTGTAATCGTCGAAACCATTTACAAATAAATGAATAGGGTCTTCTGAAAAAAACCCAGGCTTCTGATATACACAAATATTACTTCTCTTAAAATGTTCGAAAACGAAGAATAGTACTCAATTTGCTGTTTGAAACTCTATCAGTTTTGCGTTGATTTATTGACGAATAACCGCAATGTGGTCGAGCGAAGCGAGACAGCAACACTATTCCAGATCGATATGCAGACAAAATCGAGATTTGTCAGGATTTCGTTCGTTCCGGGCAGGCCTGGTTCCACAGCGATATGTTGCGTAAGCGGAAGATGCCGGGAATGGCCCCAGCCAATCGCAAGTGGCCTCCCCACAGCGCTATAGAAAAATCAAGGAACGAAGGAAAGCCATATTTATACAACTTAGAGTTCCAAACAGGAGAAAACACCTACCAACAAAGTGTTGGATTTGACAAAAAGTCGCATACACAAAACTCAAATTTCTAAACTACTGGAAACCCGTTGAACATCAAAGTCATGAATGCAAGATATTTTTCCGTCTGGCCGGGATTCGAACCGTCAGGCGAAAATGGAACCTATTGAATATAAAACTTGCAATAAAATTTCACGCATACTACGAAATCAATCATTTTATTTTCCTGAGATCTGCTTTCAAAATAGGATACTAAGTAAAAGAAAGAACAAAGAAAAAAGCTTGTGTTTTAAGGAAAAGAGAAAAAAACGAAGAAAAGATTGAGTTGGACCGGGATTCGAACTGTGAACCTGCTGCTTGTAAAACGGATGAGCTAACCGCTACGCCACGGAAACAACCATCGACTGAGCTTCACGTACTCATTGGTGTTGTTCTAAACAGTCCTTCATCAGATTACTCGGAGGTATTACACAAGCCAAGAGGGGAAAGAGAAATGGTGGGAAGAGGGGACAAACAAAATTCCATTCAAATAAAATGTAATGTCAAGGCCAAGCAAGTGCCTCATCAGCACGACAGCATTGCACTTACCATTGGTAACTTCTAGTTTAAATGTTTACTTGACACTCAGTACTAGCTACTGAACAAGTTCGCTAGTCTAGTCATTTTTACTAGTGTTCAGACTAGTGAACTACCACTAACTTTGAAGCCTGTTTCATTAATATCCTACCCTGTTTCAAAAAAGCAGGCATGGAACTGCAGATTGAAATTTATGAATACCCCGTTCTACTAGTAAGTCAGAAGTCCTGGGACATGTACAGTACTCATGCTTTTCATCATTCTTTAATATAATGACTTTTGCAGTGTTTGTGACCCATCATGGTAATGTTCAAGCTCACTAATTCTAGTTGTACTGTATTTCCAGATGTCAATACGTCACAAGACGTCACATCGACATTCTCGGGAAACAAAACAGCTGTTTCCCTCGGGAGCAGTCATTAAGTCAAAGTGTATATTGTTCCATCCACTCTCCTCGCCCTCCCCCTCCCCCAAAGTTAGATTTTATGAGAACTGCATACAGCACAGACAATCCCATTAAAGTGTGGTTGTTTATCTCATAATTTATTCTAGTGATAATCTGCATTAATTTTCATTATTTTAGAATCAAATTGATGTAATAGCCAATTTTTTTGGCGCTTCTGTATGATATTATAGTGATCTCACCATGTCACAGACATCACATCCAATCATAGTAGGCTAAAACAATTGCCTTGTTCATAATCTTCTATTCCTGTTTGAAAGACGTGAAATAGAACCAAAGTACTGTATGCCCACAGTCACCATTCAACCCCAAACTTAATGTGTAAAATCATTAATTAATGCTTTAACGTTTAATGCTTCAAACCATTTATCCTCCACTTAAAAGGTTCCAAAAACTTTTAAACATTTCAAAAACCGTTAAACATTTCAAGGGCAGTTCAAAATACTGTTTGAGAAAATCATAAAACTGTTTAAATGTTTAGGAAAACTATTTTTGTATGTTACAGTATGTAAATTGTTTCTGCAAAAATGTTTAATCTTTTGCCAGCCCATTTTAAGGTTTGGATTGTAATACATTGGGACCTTGTACTGTCCTTTCCTTTTATGAGTTTACTGATGAGTTCCTGTGCAGGATTTGTGTTGTCCTGAGTGACTTTATGCTTTACTTACCTCATCAGCACAAGATGTGTTACCAGACCACTTCTCCCCTTCGTTTAATCACAAGTCATTCCTCGCTTAACATTACAATAAAAAAGTGCATCGAAGACTGTTCTGTACTCTCTGCTCGACTGGAACTTTTGCTGGATGATATTTTATGGGTGTTAAACCAAACTCAGTTGCAAGCTCTTGCTGGTTTCCTTAACTCTGTTGGTGATGTGCTAAACAAAACAGTTTCAGGCCAGGAGTCTGGAGCCAATCCAGCACCTGCAGGCCAGGCTGCTCAGCCTCAGACACAGTATACTCAAAGTAATGTTCAAGCTGGTACTGAGAAGCCATCCTATAATCCGTTGTTTAAGCAGTATGATGTCATTGAGACGTCATATCATTTAAGGACAGGAAGAATTGATTTACATTTATGTGACGACTCTAGTCTTACTCATCAAGCCAAGAAACAGACGGTTGAGGATAATAATGGTGGTGCAATGCAGATACAGATTAACAAACTGGCATTAGATCACTACCCTTACCATCTTGCTGGAACATCACGAGCAGGCTGGATGTGTCATAATGAAGCATCTCTTCAGCGGGCTTACTGGGTTAACCAGTTGCTAAATACCTTCCGGACGTGTCTGAGAAACAAGGGTAGGCATTCGCACCCTTCCACACCTGGCCAATTGCACCCTGGCAGCTGTAGAACAGCTGGTCAAGTAAGTACACACATGTGCGTAACTTTCCATGTGATGCTGTTATCTTAAAAGATATCCAGTGAAACCCAGACATTTAGAAAATTTTTGCAGAAAAACACCAGTTGCTTAAGGTTACAGTAACCTTATTTGCTTATTATATTTAATGTAGTTGCAGAAGAAGGCTGTCACACCAGTTGAATGAATTTTCAATTTAATACATGACTAGCTGTTGGTCCCAACTGATTAATTCTAGTTTTTTATTATTTCAATCTTAGAGATATTTTTCTTTAGTTGATTAGTATAACTTATTATCAATCAAAAGAGAAAGTTGTGGAAGAAGAGGTTATAATTCTGCTAGAGCAATGATGCTCATCTATGGGCCTGCACTGCCACTGTAAACACTGCTCCTTGCACTGTGTGCATACTAGTAAATATTTACTGTTTTTCATAGTCCTTCTCTGGACCTGCACTGCCACTGTAAGTAGAACTGTAAGCACGGTACCTTACCTGCATGCACACTAGTAAATATGTACTGTTTCTCATAGACCTACTCTGGACGGGACTGTACTACCACTGTAAGTAGAGCTGTAAGCACTGCTCCTTGCCCTGTGTGCACACCTGTAAATATTTATTGTTTCTCATAGTCCTACTCTGGCAGTTCAGATGGAAGCTCGACAAGGACTAGAGCGCACTCCCATAGTGTTCCAGCTTCACCTCGCCAGCAACCAAAGATGTCTAACCCAACCACCAACCTACAGCAGCAGCAAGCTGCACATTCTCTGTCAAACCCTCAGAAGAGACCAGTTTTTATGTATGAGAGCTGTTTTATGCTTCGTTGTGAAGAGTTTTCGATACAACCTGTAATGATGTCCAACTCTTCAGGGCCAGCTGTGCCATTTTTGTCATCGGACAAGAAAGCTCTGTTCCTTCCTTCAGACATGCCAGCCTTTCAATTGGACTACACCCAGTATTATTATCCAGCAGGTGTCAAGTCGACAGGTAGCCAACCTGGCATATAATATATGTACACGTACAGAAAGACATGCACTGTACATGTACACCAGACACAAATGATTTCATTATTCTGAATGTTGGACAGACTGTGTAAGAATAGACATGCACTGTACATGAAGGTTTGACTTTTTCACAAGCAAAAGCATACTGTTCGTATGCATTGAAATTACAGAAGGGAAATCCCGTAATTTATGCAGATAAAAATGAGAGCATTGGTCCTCATATCCTTGGTAAAATACCAATCTGATTTGGTTTATTGCTTAACCCTAGAATGGTAATGGGGGAGGGGTTTGGCACCCCCCCCCCCTCGATTTTTTACGATTTTTTTCTAGTTTTGCATTCATATGAATCAATTAACATTGAATATAGTATTTGGCAGCTGAAACATAAAACAATAATTTTGCTCTGTTTTATGTGATTTTGCAATTTCTGAAACTTCCAATATGCATGGCGGCCATTATGCATTATCCATGGCAACAACCAGATGGTCACAGGACCTGCCTTAATTGAATGCTCTTAACCCAATTACATGTAATAATTCTGCCAATCCAGACCATTGCCTCCTAGAAAGCAATTTATATTCAACCAAATGTTATTATTATTATTATTATTATTATTATTATTTAAAAGTTTTACTAATGCATTGATATATATTTATTGTAAATTGTATAGTCTTCCTGTAATTTTCATCCATTTTGTAAATTCATTACGGTATACATGTCAAATTAGGGTTAAATAAATTGTTGTTGTTGTTGTTGTTGTTGCTATTCATCGCTATGGGATGGTCAGTAATAAAGCATCCCAACATGCGTTTCTAAGATCATCCAGGTATTTTCCTTAAGAAGGGAGGTATTATAACCAATATAATATGTACGATTACAAAAGGAAAATCGTGTTCATACCTCGCAAGGCGTATTCGCAATTGACCCGCGAATTCTAAACGAAGCTGCACAGATGTCGTCAAATTCAATTTTTATGGGAGATTCTTGTTCCCCAGGTAGACCTATCTGAGCAATTTGCTCCAGCAATTCCCTACGGGTACCAACGCTGTTCCTCGGTTTAGCGAATGGCCTGACGTTGGAATAGTCACCAGCTCGCGACATCGACTGAGATTTTATTGACATCGTATATCGTTGATCAAAATTCTTGGAAGTTAGGTTTACACATATCGCTTGGCTTTCTAATCTTCCATATTGTATTTGATACACATCTTTGTGACGTACTGGTAATTAATAGAATAATTGCATTTAAACTCATTTAGTATGCTTAACTAAACAAGCCTTATACTAGGTTTAACGAGGTTTGGAAAAGAGTTACATTCAATGTTACGCGTTATGTAACATCTCGAAAAAGGTAAAACTTCTTGAAACTGCAAGACAAGTAATTTCGTTGTCAAACATGCGACGCAGTAACAAAAGTGATCGAATCGCGCGCAATCACAATACAATGAAAACATGTAAATTGCTTTGAAATGACAATTAAAGCTCCAAATTTAACTTATAACATTTTCACCCATATTTTTTGTTCTCCGCTCTCTTGACCCAAAATACAGATCAACATATGCCGGGTGTCTCTTACACATTCCTTATTGTCTGTTAAATATTGCGTGCCATAATATTTAACTTGGTACGAACATCAACAAATATCGATATGATACGAAGATGTCTGAATTATCAAATCTTGCACGCGCTTCTAGTGTATTTACCGTACAATAATAGATTTGATGAGAAATTCTATAATATTGCAATTAAATACTGCAGGTTTTTTGGAGCAACCTCGACAAAAAAGATTTTATTAAGAATTGTGACGTCATTCAATCACGTAATTTATAAAATAATGAAACTTTAAGTGACAAGCCTTACACATAACTGTTTCTTCTGTAAACAATTTTTTTGAAAATGGATGCGAACGAGGCAAAATCCAAAGTCGACAGCTCAGAGTCCAAAACAAGCGGTTCAGAATCGAGATCTAGCTCAGAAATTAGCTACAAACCGGAATCCACCAGAAAGAGACATTCAATTTTTGCCTTTTTATCCTCTTCACACAAGAAACCACAGGAAGCAAATGCTACCAAGAAATTGTCGAACTTGAAGCACCCTCCACAAGAAAAGCCAGACATTGTGGAACAAAAGTTAGAAAATTCAATAAGCCAAAAACACAGCTTTTCTGAGATGGAAAAGTTACCTGTTACTTTCACTAATATCTCGAAAGCTTTTTACAAAAATCGGAAAGGTATTAAGCAAACTGAATGTAAGGTGAGTGAAAACTTTTATTATGATTATTAATTCTAACAAAGATAAGCGAATCGAGAGAGTTCGCAAAAATTGCCCAGTAATAAAATTTTCAAAAAGGAAGAGGAGGAGGAAAAGGGGGAGGAGAAGGTGAAGGATGAGGTGTGATGGAGAAGGTGGTGGTGGAGAAGGAGAGAGAGGAGGTGATGGTTGGGGAGAATGAGGTATTAGAGGAAGTGAAGTTGGTGGAAGAGGCTGTGAAGGAGTACGATGGGGATGAGTAGGTGTGGTGGAAAAGGAAGAGGAAGAACAGGAAGAGGTGGGATAGGAGGAAAAGGGCGTGACGGAGGATGAGGAGGTAGTCGTGAAGAAGGATTAGGAGAGGAAGCGGTGGTAGTGGTGGAGGAGGTTGTGGAGGAGGAACTGGTGGAGGAGAAGGTGAAGGATGAGGTGTGATGGAGAAGGTGGTTATGCAGGAGGAGGGGGGAGGAGGTTGTGGAGGAGAAGATGGTGGTTGGGAAGAAGTAGATAATAGAGGAGGATAAGTTGGTAAAAGGGGTTGTGAAGGAGCAGGATGAGGGATGAGGAAGTGTGGTAGAAAAGGTGGAGGAAGAGGTAGTGATGTAGGAGGAAAAGGAGGTGACGGAGGATGAGGAGGTAGTCATGAAGAAGGATTAGAAGAGGAAAGCGGTGGTAGTGGTGGAGGAGGTTGTAGAGGAGTAGGATGAGGTTGAAGAGGTGTGGTGGAAAAGGAAGAGGAAGAAGAGGAGGAGGTGGGGTAGGAGGAAAAGGGGTTGATGGAAGATATGGAGGTAGCGATGAAGAAAGAGAGGAGAGGTGGTGGTAGTGAAAAAAAAAATTCGAAAGACACTATCATTATACGCCATCATGCCAAATGTGCCAACAGAAAGCAATATGTTGTATAAGATAGTATATTCCAGAATATAACGGAAAATCAACATTTTCATAGACTAATCTTTCCTCCACTCGACCTCCTAGGTTGAGTTTTCTTATGCTTAGCCTTTGATAAACCAGTTTATAACGTATTTTCTATCTTTTTTTTTTCTTTATAAAGTATTTTCTATCCTTTTAACTTTATAAAGTATTTTCTATCCTTTCGTTTGCAGCAAGTTACTAATATCAAGGAACTGAGTGGATGGAATGTTTTCTTCAAAATGGAGATAATGCAACATTCTGGAAGGTAAGATAATTGTCATCGCAGAATAATTCAGTGAAAGAATAGTACGTATTGTTTATATAGGCCAATTCTAATCTTCATATAAATACCTTGATTTTTATTAAGTTTCTAATAGTTTCGCTAATCTCGAAATTGCTCAGATGTTGGCCTAATTAGGGGTTTTGTTGAGGGAAAACGCAGTTCAAACGAAGATCGAACCCGAGTCGAAATGGCTGGAGGAGAGTGATGTATCTTGTCACCTCGACACCCCAAGGAATAGAGTCGTTCCCTGTCTTTATATGACTCCACAATTGTGGTTGAATAGTATATATACACAAACAATTATTATTCTTTTCTCGAGTTTGATTGTGCTCAACAGTAAAGGAGAGTTACATATAGCAGATGTCATTTAAAAAGAAGGAATTTTAATTCAGTTAATTAATTAGAAAAGCAGCGTTACAGATCTGTTTCAAGAGGATTATTCCTTTCTCATCAGACGCTTGCTTACAAAATTCCACTCTTGTCGATAATTGAGTGGGCTCTTTTGAAACCTCGGATAGAAGGTCGAGGGCCTTGACAACGGCTTAACGTCCCTGTCCACGGACAGCGTGGGGAATGTTGAACCCTCGACCAGACCGGGGATTAAATCCGGCACCTCCTGGTTGGCTGTCAGCAATCTTATACCAACTGCGCCAACTTCGCACACACACTAAGAATATTAAACTGAACCTGGGTCTTCTTGGTTGGTAGTCAGCAATCTTAATAACTGCGTTAACCGCACGCACACACACTGAGGATATTGAACCCAACCTTGGTCTTCTTGGTTGGTAGTTAGCAATCTTAATAACTGCGTTAACCTCAAGGGGTAGTCAGCAATCATACACCAACTGCGCTAACCTCTCACACACATACTGAGCATATTGAACTAAACCCTGGACCTTCTGGTTTGCAGTCAGCAATCTTATGCAAACTGCGCTGACTTTGCACACACAATAATCATTTGCTCTCATCATTTTAACTTAACCAGTAAATGAATTTGCTTCTCTTGCATATTCTATCAGTTATAAAGACAGGGGAGTGCGATTCGCTCTGCTAAGGTTAACCAAGGTGAGTAAAGTGTCTAAAGTAAACCTGATCGAACTATGGAGTTTCCAAAAGAGACTGACTCTGTACACTACATGGTCAAAGCATTGTTATTATTACTTATTATCCCTTAAATACACATGGGGGAGGGGGTCGGCGAACTCCTCCCCCTCGATATTATTAGTTTGTTTTTCAAGAGTTTTCAAGATTTTGCCACCCCTCTTTAGTGCTTCAAATTTTATTTTCCAAGACTTACCAATTTATGGATTCCAGCGAAATAAATCGCATCTGCCATTTTAATTTTTTTGGCTTTTAAGTATAAACATATGTTTTAACCCTATTCAGACTGGGGAAGTGGGGGGAGGGCTTCTGGTGCCACTCCAAATTTAAAACTTTGTAACTTTTACACAATTTTATGAAACAAGACCAAGAAAGACAAGAAACTACAATTTATTTGGCAGTGTTTTTGTATAAGTGACATAGAATCAATCAAGCCAAAAGGTACGACGTCATATATGACGTCATCAATGTATTTATTAACCAAATTGTTTTCCAATGTCTTGCGCAGTGTTTATAACATTTTTAAGACAGTTTAAACTTCATTCAGGAGTCAACAAAACGCTAAAATCAGGTTTTCAAAAGCTAAAATAGTACCATGTTACTTTAGGCCACTGACAACACTTTTTAATTTTTTTTTGTTTGGGTCAAATTGTTAAAAAAAACAGCATTGATTCAGCTGACTTTATCATCATTGTATCGAATTAGCTACTCAGTTTCTAAATAATCCCCGAGTTTCATGACAACAGCATTTACAGATACAGAGTCCTTAAGGGGTGGTTTTGATGGGGGGGGGGGGGGGGGGGGGGGGGGGGGGGGGGGGGGGGGGGGGGGGGGGGGGGGGGGGGGGG
>JANSTR010046450.1:0-13194 GCA_025434805.1 Antipathozoanthus remengesaui | reverse complement strand
GCTTATTCAAAACTCATTTACCAGACAAAAACAGAATTTCACTATGGAGTTTGAAATGCAGTTTTAATAACAACTAGGAACTCTGGCGTTATATAATGAGCACTATTCAGAGGTTGGAAATATCGAAAACAGAAATAAAATCTAATTTTAACAGTGTTCTTACAGCTTTTTTGTTGAGTTAGGAAGGGGAGTGGGGGCTTATTAGAGAGGGGGGCTTATTAAATTTCAGGCTCACCAGATGGGGGGCTTGTTATTAGCATTTACAGTATATTGAATACTAAAACAAAAAATAATTTTGAAAATGCAAAGTGGTCAGAGTTTGTCAAACTTACACCTGGGTCGCACTAGCGGACGGAGTAGGACAAAGTTGTTTATTTAGGATCAATTCTGTCCGATTGTCTGTCAACAAACTTGTAACTTGCGCTAGTGCGACCTACCTTTTTCGTCCAGGCAGACGAAACTTCAAAGGACGCTATTGACTTGCCTTTCTGCAGACCAAACGGAAGCTACAGTCAAATGTCTTGTTTATTTAGCTTGTGCCACTGTCAGTTTCAGTTATCGACGAATAAGCAGATCCATTTTCATAATTTTTAAGTAATAATGACTGCAGTTTCACCATTTAAACTACAACACTTTTATAGTTTGCAGTGGAGTGTAGAAGCACATGTTGATGAAAATAATTTGTTCCTAGGGAAATTACAAAGTGGCCTGTGACTTGTCGACATAATAGAGCAAACAGATTTGTTTACTTATTTGTATTTTCATCTTGACAGTGTGCTGACTTCAAGAAGAAAACAAGATAAGAATTATATTGTAAATTTTGGTATATTAGTGTAATAACGTACAAGCTGATACTAGACACCGAGTATCAAACATTAATTAGTTGCAGTTTAATATTTATTGAACAACAGCTCTCATCACTACCACCATTACCCATTTTGTTGTACTTTTGTGATTGAAAAACATGTCCTGATCCAGGGAGACTAGACGACTCTTAATGGTATGTTAAATGTGAGATTTTGTGTCAACTCGCAGGGCTCAAAATAACAGCTGGTCAACGAGCAATGCTGGGTTAGAATGGTGACCATTGCCAGTCACGTTGTCTGGTGTAACATATATACAGTATTCTACTTTTTCAAAAAACTCAACCATCTATATATTGAGACAAATTATAATCTTTCTATCTTAATTTGCATTGTCATTGATCTGTACTAAGTTTGCAAAACTAGCACTTTATAAACAGTCTAGAGTGCATTTGCAACATTTTTACTGTCAATTAACCTATTCTTTTTCATAATATTGTCAGACTGCTAAAAATAGGACTCTTAGAGCCAAATTAATCATTTTGCCCAGTCAACTTGGATTGACTGGCTTCCATACGAGAATTATGTTGAGCCCTGAATCAGCTGTGCCAGTTTCAGTTACATTATTCTGTGCTGACTATAAACAACTTACAGGTCCAAGTCGTGGGGAATTGACCCAGTATACTCAAAGGTGAACTCTGGTTACAATATATTTTTGTATGACCAGCCATTCTACTTCTTCTATAATGCTGGAGCTATTCCCAAACTGGAAGTAGCATACGAGACATGGGGAGAGCTTAATGAAGCCAAGAGCAATGCCATCCTACTTTGTACTGGGCTGTCAGCCTCATCGCATGCCAGAAGTCATAAGGTAAATATATAATAGTAAACTATGTCAGTTTAATTCCTAATATGCAATCCCCTCCCAGAGGAGGGGAAAGGTACCCCCCAACAAGACCTTTATAGGTAAGTGCCATTATTGAATGATAACACTGATGAAATTCTATAACAGGGTATATTAGTAGGTGCTGTTCCTTATAAATCAAGAGTAAGAACAAATGTAGGTAAGCAATCAATTTCTTCAATGGGCTCTGATATTTGGAGAGATCTACTGTCTCAACTGAAGAATTCTAGTACTTTTTCTTTTCCAAAACTCACAAAATATCATTTACTGTATGTACGAAATCAGTCAATAGTAGTGTGCAACAAAGCAAATGCTAATAAGTAATTTTGTCCCTTTTTGCTCCAAAAGTTTTCAAATTGTCGAATATAAGAATTTTTTTTTCAAGGCATGTGGGGGGGGGGGGGGGGGGGGTAGTAAATCTGCTGTTCTGTTTCCTGTTACTCTTCTCTGCTCAAAACTGACTTTAAATACACAGGGAAACTAACCCGAAAACCAATCTGGCTAACTTAGCTGCTATGCTCACACTTTTATTTTTTTCCATCAAACTAATACTTTATAATATGGAATTATTTTCCGTCACTTTAAACTTTATTGTAAACTATCTTGAAGAGCAAATAAAGATTATTATTATTATTATTATTATTAATAATATCAGTAGCAAATGCATGCATGGATGTCAGCAAGAACATTAAGCTTTGAAAATAGTACAATGCTAATCTGGCACCCATCAAAGGACAAAATGAGGTTATTTTATTAGGGTATTAGTTATAAATCTTCAATAATAAGGTACTGTGTTCTTTGCACGCAGGAAAACCCAACTCCTGGCTGGTGGGAAAAGTACATTGGCCCTGGGTGTGCTCTGGACACAGACAAGTTCTTTATCATTTGTGCAAATGTGGTGGGTGGCTGCTATGGAACAAGGTACTGAACTGTACGACATATATATGTAGTCAAATTGGCTGTCATAAGTAATTTGTTGATTTTGTAATTACCACAACTAATACAAACTGCTATCTTGAAAAAGTGTTGGCAACTTTTAAGTAGTGTGTCGAATATTAATTAATTAATCATAATTTGGATTGGCCATATATATAATATATCTGGAAAAGTCTTCAATTTGGAGTCTTTAAATGATAAAAACTTCAGTGTTGAGCATATTTTATATTATGTACAGGTTTGTAATAATAAACTTAATTGTAACCTTTTTAGGCTGTCTTGCTTTGTCACAATTTAGATATAACACTGTAAAGCAATTAATTCACTAGATCTGCCGCATATTATATAGAGTTTTGAAAGTATTTAAAATAAATTAAATATGACCATTAATTTACTTGACATGGATCTACAGTAGTAGTAGTATAGCCTCTTCTGCGCATTGCTTCCTTATACATGTATAAAGGGGTTGATTCCTGATAATTCTGGCTATTCTGATACATGGAGCAGATTTGGCTCAGGTAGAGCATTCCAGCTCTAGGTAATCCAGGATTGGAATAAGTCATTACCAAAAAACAATTAACCCTTCTAAGTTACTCTGAGTGTTGTATTCCTCTTCTAGAATACAATTGAGCTTTAAGCTTAAAACTCATGCTCTTTATACTTTATGTTTAAGGTTTAAGTGCAATTAGCTAGTACTTCTGAACAACCCTAAAGCACGTTATTATTATCAAGCTAGTTTCCAGCAGATATGTTCCATGAAATACAGTCCTCGTATATTAGCTGAGTGCGAGGTCCGTATGGTAAACTATGGACCAAATGCAAGTTTTTTCCTTCATTTTACAAAATTGGCCCAAGATCTAGCAAAGCATGCAGTCCATGAAATAAGGAAGGGAAAAACGAGGATCCATAACTTAAAAATTTACCATACAGACCAAGCAAATGAGGCAGTAATACAGTAACTATGATATCTATTATATGACATTGTTAAAAAATGTAATTAAACTTTGTAGCTGCTCGAGAGCTGAAGGTCAGTATGTACAGCAGCTTGCAAACCTGAAAATGACCAATCACAGTGTGCAAAATCAGTCAGCAAGCTTAAGGCTGCAAATAAGGGCCAGATCGACATCAGACATTTGGCAGGCAAAAATAGCAAAATGTCTGCCAAAAACAAAGCTAGGTCAGACAAAAGACTCTGGCGACATACATATATTACAGTCTATTACTGAAAAGTAAACAGCTACATCTTGTCAGTTTTATTATCTGTCTGGTAAACTGTGCCCTTCATCTGACAATGACTGAAAGACCAAAAAAATTATTGGCAGCCTTGGTCAGCCATATAATGTCAAATAATAACAAATTGAAATTTCAAGCTATTAAGAAAACCCCAACTCATGTGATCATTTACCCTTTGAATCAGACCCAAATAATTATGCTATTATATATGGCAATTGTTGCTATAAAGTCTCCTAAACTCTCTCTATTAATATATATATACATTCCTTGCTGGATCAAACATACTGTAATATTATTTGAAATAATTTAATGCTCTTAATCTTTTATAAGTTGCTGTGTATGGTCAATTAAGCTTTATTCTCCAGTGACCAAACAACATATACTGCATGAATTAACGAAAGCAGAAAATGCATGCTAATAAACTGTGTGGGGCTGACAGAGTTAATTAGCTGAATAACTGTTTGAGACAACCAATTAGTTAATATAATTGGTGTAACTGTAAACTGAAGGAATGTGTGGCATTGAGAATATCAATTTAATAGTACATTAGTATAAACGTAAAATTTTTAATGTTAGCTTAATAATTTTGTCTCACAATATTTGATGCTGCAGTTCTTTTCTTTTACATTTGCAGCGGTCCATCATCACTTAACCCTTTGACGAATGAGGTAATTAAGTTAATTGAAGGCTTTATTCCCTTCATTTGGTGCATTGGTCATTGCACAATAAAAGTAATGTAGAAGCACTTATTTACCGTATCGAATTCCGTAGTGTTAAGCAGCTTCCCTGCAGGACAGGACTCTTATACCATTTGCAGCTGGCTAGCTACTTCCCAGCAGAAGCTGGTACTCATTTATACAGCTGAGTCAACCAACTGGAGCAAGATGAATTCCTTGCTCAAGGCACAACAGAGTGATCTGCATGGGTTTGAACTCACAACCATTGGGTTATCAGTCAGACACGTGCACGCTAATAATAACTGGTTAAAAGTTGAGATATCCTTGGCTTGTATGAAATCGGGTTTAGCATGATAAGAGTTAAGAAAAACACTGATATATAACATGTATTATATGCATTCCAAGTTTTATAGTGGATATAATGTTTCCATGATTCTATTTCTTGTTTGGTAATGTTTATTTTAACTGTCATCTGTAGGCTTACGCCACGACGTTTCCCATTGTTAGTGTCTATGACATGATTCATTCTCAGTTTCTACTCTTGGATCACCTGGGAATCAACAAGGTATGAGAATCCTACGTACAGCCAGTCTTTTTTTCAATCAGTAAGGTGCCTAACAACGATTTTTCTTATTGGAGCTGCGAGCTCTGATTTGTTTTGTTGCTATTAAGTGCACCCAAGAAGGTGTTCCTAACAACTTGACAAAAAATTAAAATGGCAAAGTGGGCAAAAAGGTAATTTGAGCAGAGCTGAACAAATATGCAACAAATATGTCTGAAGAAGAGGAGTAAAAAAGTAAAAAAAGCAACGGTTCGTCACATTCTGAAACCGTGCACTATGACAATCGGCAATGCACACTGCAAATCTTTTAGAGAGGAATTTATGTCCTTAAATCGATGAAAGGGCAATGTTTGGTTACAACCAATTACAAAAGGATGCTTCGTTCCAAATCTCCGAAGAGTACGAGTTAAATTTATTTTTATAATTTTATTTTTTGTTATTTTTGTTTGTGAAATAATGAATAGATAAACTATGCTATACATGTTGGACTATCATCTGCATGCTTTTCTCATAGCTCCATGCCACGGTTGGTGCATCACTAGGTATAGGTGGCCTGTTATCACTGGGTGCACCAGCGTTGTATCTAACATCACGTTTGCTTTACTCATAGCTCCATGCCACAGTTGGTTCATCACTAGGTGGCATGTTATCGCTGCGTGCAGCAGCAGTGTTGTATCTAACATCATGTTTGCTTTACTCATAGCTCCATGCCACAGTTGGTTCATCATTAGGTGGCATGTTATCGCTGAGTGCAGCAGCAGCATTGTATCTAACATCACGTTTGCTTTACTCATAGCTCCATGCCACAGTTGGTTCATCACTAGGTGGCCTGTTATCACTGAGTGCAGCAGCGTTGTATCAAACATCACGTTTGCTTTACTCATAGCTCCATGCCACAGTTGGTTCATCACTAGGTGGCATGTCATCGCTGGGTGCAGCAGCAGCATTGTATCTAACATCACGTTTCCTTTACTCATAGCTCAATGCCACAGTTGGTTCATCACTAGGTGGCATGTTATCGCTGGGTGCAGCAGCAGTGTTGTATCTAACATCACGGTTGCTTTACTCATAGCTCCGTGCCACAGTTGGTTCATCACTAGGTGGCATGTTATCACTGCGTGCAGCAGCAGTGTTGTATCTAACATCACATTTGCTTTACTCATAGCTCCATGACACAGTTGGTTCATCATTAGGTGGCATGTTATCGCTGAGTGCAGCAGCGTTGTATCTAACATCACGTTTGCTTTACTCATAGCTCCATGCCACAGTTGGTGCATCACTAGGTGGCATGTTATCACTGAGTGCAGCAGCAGTGTATCCGGAGAGAGTTGGAAGGTAAAGTAATACAATATAAGATTGGAGATAATGTATTGTTCTAGTTGTTTTAAATACCCAATGCCAATTGAAATATCCTTAATTAGTTCATAAGTGGAACACGTGCTCGCCTTGGTTGTCCATTTTTATTGAAAATTTGCGATGTACCAAATCTTTCAAGAAGGGAGGAAGCTCTTGAAGTAAACAGTAAAGTCCGTCCGCCAAGTCACTTATAATTTTACTGTACTTTTGGGGAGTCAGGAAAAAAGGTTACTGTTATTATCAACACCGATTAATTCGGTCTCTGTGATAATTTAGAGGAAAAAAAATAACGTATTGGGAGCAAAGTATACAAGTACATGAATAGTGTAAAACCAGAAACTTTCGCGTGCATTAAACTTTCGCAAAATTCGCGAAAGGTTCATGACGCGAAAACTTTGCAAAATTTCCCATGATCTGTGTATTGCTGGTGCTGTGAAAGAAGATCGCACGATTCGTTCTTTTGGAAGAAAATGTAGTATTGACAATTTTTTTGTTAGCGTTATTTAGCAAATAAGACAGCTTTTTCCGTGCTCCGTACAGTAATAAAGCATGCAGGAAGTGACGAGAGCACGGAAGAAAAGTAGGTACTGTAGAAACGAGAGCCGAAAGCGGTAAATCTTTGTTGAGATTTTTCCAGGATCTTCATTGTCGGAGATTGAGTCGGCAATGGGAATAGTGCATCAAAGTCTTTCATTCTTTTTCTCTCCATTTTCTCTCTATTCCCCAAGTCGAAATGTTAAGAAAAGTCGGGCATGTCACCTCAGGCGCCATTTTGGTTTTCCCCAGGAATTTGACAGAAAGTTAATTGTCATGGTAACTATCATCTACACTGTGAGGGTGCACGGTTTTGGACCAATCAGAGCGATTGTTTATCAAATCAATATTATAATGAAACGTATTGTAGTCCAAACTATGGTGGAATTTTGACAAAACGCACTTCTATACTTAAATTATTTTATTCTATAGTTTGAAAACTTTTATATTTTATGTTTTTTTGAATTCCAGAAGTGTTTTGTCGCGAATTGGCGAAAATGGCTGACATATACAACTCGCGAAAGTTTCTTGTCACGAAAGTTTCTGGTTTTATTGTAGTTTTAGTTTAGAAGTTTAATAACCTTTCGATCAACTGTTTGTTTCAGAGTTGTAACAATTTCGGCCTGTGCGCAGTCTCACCCGACATCGATAGCCACGAGATACGTGCAGAGACGAGTGTTGATGAGTGATCCCAACTGGAACAGAGGCTTTTACTATGATGGGAAGTTTCCTCGTATGGGGATGAAGCATGCTCGGTACATACGTGTTTTCGTTGAAGAAAGCCGTAATAGCAAGTCTACTGTTCTATCAATCGTTCCTTCTCAAACTGCCAGACTTGAGTATTTTTTAAAGAGCATCATTTATGTTGGACTGACATTGTAAGATCAGTCTACCTTCATTTTCAAATTTTTCTCAATTAAACGAAAAATTTCATAATACAGTACAATATTTACTAGACACTTACTAGATTCGTGCAAGCTCAATATGGAAAGATATTTCAATTGAGACTTTTAAGTCAAAATAAAAATATCATTCCGTATCTGGTGGATGAATCCAATAATTTTTTATTATACCAAAAAAATATTTACAAACACTTACTTTGGTTCCCTGACTTTAGTTCACCGACTCTCAGTTCTGGCTTTGGTTCCGAAAAATGAGGGTCTTCTTTAACTTCGGTTGCCAACTCGGCTACGATTTATTCAAGGTCGCTACAAACAATATTAAGTACAAAATTCGTAAACTTGCATCACGTGAACAGCAAATAATTGGACCAAGAAAACCGTCATACCATATCCCCAAAAGGAGAGTCCAATAGTTTGCTGTCCAGTATGATGCGGTCAAATGGTGGATTGTGACTTGAATACACACATACAATTGGTAGATTATTACTGAGGTATAATAAAATACAACAACTTAATATAGTTTCATTTAATATAAATGAAAATGTAACACTTGGTTGTAAACACCGTAAGTGTCGCTGTTGCTTTGTTCGTGTTCATGAATTTATTGTTTCTCTTGGTTTGTTTAGTGAAATGGCGACCATTAGTTATCGGAGTGGGCCTGAATGGGAACAGAGGTTTGGCCGAGCGCGTATGGAAGATTCCGACACAGTGGGACCGAGCTTTTGTCCAGAGTTTGAAATTGAGAGTTACCTGGATTATCAAGTAAGCAATAGGATCAACCAAAGTTTCGTATTTGTTATATTTCTTGATTAGTGTTTTTGTTGAAGTGGGATGCATAGCTGTTTCAAGAAACGTGGAAATTAATACCAAGTAAGCGCCAAAAGAATTGACCGTTACAAAAAAGATGGCGACTGGTACATTTACCCATAACTCTTAGCGCGCGAAAAACATGAAAAACGCTCATAAAAACGTACGGAAAGGATCTAAAAACTTCAAACCTAGCATACACAATGTTGTTAGTACATTGACTCGTTTCGCAAGCAAAGGGCTTCCATGTTCAGCTGATCACTGAGTTAGGTTCGCAAGGCATTGTGGTCAAATGTACAGGCGCCATTTTTCTTGGTATGGTGAATTTTAAAAGCCCTATTAATTACGTTGTGTGCCGTCCACTGGTTTGTACTCCAAGCAAATGCAACCAGGAAATCATGAAACTAAGTGATTTTGATATATTAAGTCAAGACCGGCTTAGCAACTTAAAATTCTCGTCATGTTCTGCAACATGATTATTTCCGTGTTTATAAGTCAACCGTACTGACAATAGTGGTAACCTGTTAGGAGCACTAACAAGAATTCCGTCATGTTTTTCTTGCTAGGGTGACAGCTTCTGCGTCAAGTATGATCCCAATTCTTTTTTGTACATTTCAAAGGTAGGATACAATCTTAATGATAATTATAATAATAATAGTGATAACAATAGTGATAATAATAATAATAATAATAATAATAATAATAATAATAATATACGCTTTACACTGGTTTCTAAAAATGTGTATGAAATCAAATCGTTATAAAACCCATATTTAAGAATATCTATTGTACACTATACGAAATGTTAGCATTAAGAGTTTTTCAAATACATTTACTCGCATTTAAACAATTTTAGACTGGCAAATGCCGAAAAAGGGAAATTGGTGCATTGGGTGACTATTCACCCCCCCCCCGACTACCTAGTGCCAAATCTAATAAAATGAAAAAAAAATAAAAAGATCGGAGGGGATGTCACTCAATCATCATACAACAAATGCATTGTCGTCATTCAAAATCCTACATCCGTTCTTGCATCACGTGATCGGCTGTTGCACGCTTGGAACGCGTGACTGAAATGATTATATGGCACAATCCTAGAAGACTTCGCGCACACAGAAAATCTCAAAATGGCCGCCATTCAAGACATTTACTCGTCGGTTCTGAAAGAGCCATGTCACCTTTGAAAGCATTTATCATGGCGGCTGATCAACTCCTTTAAATTTGTTGACTGTATTTTCCAGAATTTTGCCTGTTTTAGGCTTACTTTGCCAAATTCATTTCCTCAAATTATCAAGCAAACGACAGCACTTGTTAATAAACCCAAGGGAATTAAAGTTTCAGATTACGGTCCACCGCCAATGACTAACACTAAAAATGTGTTTCTTGTGTCCAGTTTAATTATAACAACAACAAACATCCACAAAAGGTTATTTTAAGAAAATAAAAATATGGAAAAATTTCACAGAGTACACTCTGAATAAGTGGTTACCATGGAAACAGATTAATTAGTGGAGGCATAATTGACATACCAAATTGTTCCCTGATAGATTTTAGGTAAACTCACCAATAGCATTGTAATCGCTGCAAACCTTTCGAAGCAGTAAGCTTTCAATTTGGCGAGGGTACTTTCTGCCCTTCCCCCCCTCTCGTGTAAGGGTAAAAGTTTTTGGTCGGCCAGACTGATAAACTCAAAACTTATATTTGGTTGTCAATTCAGTGTCATTATTAAATGTAACAATTTTCTTTGCTACGTTCAGGCCATGGATTTGTTTGATCTGGGCGAAGGTTTTCCTTCGTTACTTGAAGGTTTGCATCGAGTCAAATGCCCTACTCTGGTAAGTGACAATACCCTGTATTGCATGTTTAGTTCGTCCCACCTGAAATGGCGCAAAAGCCATCAGGTCCGTAAGCAGCAGTTTCAGTCAGAGGGGACAGCAAGCTTATTAGAATGAGAGTGCACTCCTCTGTTTATATATTCTTTCCCTTATTATCTTTTTTGCTTGGGGGAACATTGCTCCCTCCTTCTCTGCTCCTCACGTCACTGGCTATAGAAATCACTTAGCCTCCTGTATTTTTAACTAGACCCGACCTTTGGTATTGTAATGGGTTGAACGAAATCTGCAGTTGATAGTTTTGAATTGTTTTCGAACTCGGGGGAAACGCACTTTGGATTTGGATAGCATTATTTCAAAGCGTATCAAGCTTATCATTGTCATGTCTCAGTTATCCAATCACATGCAAGTATTATTCAACTGACCTTAGAAATGTTTATCTTAATTATATTTTCGGTGTTCTTGAGAACCTTTTTGCTGACTAGTAAGAAATGATATTCTATAATGGTTTTATTACTTCAGATTGTTTTAACTGCCGACGCGTCTGTTTATCTCCCAAACCAATTGTTTACTTGCTATTTCTATAAATCGACCAATCAAGACTTGAGTATCAATACTCCTTAAAACAACAAATGGCCGATGTTTCTGATAACTGTGTTTAGGTCCTTGGCGTGCAGTCTGATTTGCTGTTTCCTGTCCAACAGCAGCGGGAGGTTGAACATCTTCTTAGAGAATCTGGTATTGTATCATGTACAATTTACACGGTCAGCGACGGTTCAGTTATAAATTGTCGCCCACTCAGTTCATACGAGTGACATATACAACAGAAGTAGATGTAATACCTTTTTTAACAAGCACAGAGAAAATATAAACTTGAGATTATTCATGCGAAGCGTAGTTTACATATAATCTTACTTACATTGGAACAATCCGTTCGTATTACTCAAGGTGTTCACAGAATATGACGTCATGCAATGACGAGACTGTAAAAGTTATGTCGACTGACATAAGGCCATGCAGCTTCATACAGCGCGACGCAGCAGTTGATTGGTTTAGTAGAGAACAACATCACAAATATCAAGGTTGACAGATAAGCTATGTAACGTGATGCAGTAATATTGTGATATCGTGCTGTGAGTGTGGCACTTTGCAGCAGTAGTATAGGCTAACCTGCTGTGTGACATCGTTCTATGAGTGTGGCACCTTGCAGCAGTAGTATAGGCTAACCTGCTGTGTGACATCGTTCTGTGAGTGTGGCACTTTGCAGCAGTAGTATAGGCTAACCTGCTGTGTGACATCGTTCTATGAGTGTGACACATTGCAACAGTAGTGTAGGCTAACCTGCTGTATGACATCGTTCTATGAGTGTGGCACTTTGCAGCAGTAGTATAGACTAACCTGCTGTGTGACATCGTTCTATGAGTGTGATACTTTGCAACAGTAGTATAGGCTAACCTGCTGTGTGACATCGTTCTACGAGTGTGGCACTTTGCAGCAGTAGTATAGGCTAACCTGCTGTGTGACATCGTTCTATGAGTATGACACATTGCAACAGTAGTATAGGCTAACCTGCTCTGTGACATCGTGCTGTTAGTGTGATACTTTGCAGCAGTAATAACGCCTAACCTGTTATGTGACATTGTGTTGTGAGTGTGACACTTTGCAGCAGTAGTAACGGCTAACATGCTGTGTGACGCCATGAAGTGAGTATGACACTGCAGCAGTTATATAGGCTAACCTGTTGTGTAACGTCATAAAGGAAGTGTGACACTTTGCAGCAGTAATTGTGTGACGTCATGAAGTGACACTGGCAGTAAGGTCAGATGTAAGACACTCACGTATTGTCATTGCGTGACGTCAGTATGAGTGGCTATCACCCGTGACAATAGTTTTGAATGACATTTCGCGTGACAATAATTTCTTAATGCCCACAACAGGGAATAGCAGCGTGACCTACTACGAGCTGCCGTCAATATATGGGCATGATACCTTTTTGTTGGATGTAGTTGCGGTTGGAGCAGCTGTGAAGGTGAGAATAACGAGGGATAGTCGTGTCAGAACCGTTTGTAACGCTTCTCTTGATGTGTTGGCAAGAAATAATATTTTTAGTTTGTACTCGCGTACTCGCTCGCATACTGTGTGGAATTTTATTATGTAACTTTAATAGGCCTTTTCTTACCTTCTTAGCCCATGGGGAGGTTACTCACCTCAGTTCTGGGTAGGGGTGTGTGGCCCAATCCCATGTCAGTGTATAAAAACACTGACCCTATTCCAGACCTGGAACGGCAATTTTCTATACCCCATTTCAGACAAAGTAGCAAACTCAGTAGCCTATAAAAGAGGAAACTTTTTATGGAAGCAAAATAGATACCCTATTCCAGGCCAAACCCGCCCGAAATCCATACCCTAAAAGGCAGCACGTACCCACGTATAGCCGATTTTGGGGATTATCCCCCGGGCTATTTGGTCAATTGAAAAATTGATATTGGTACTTTAAATTTCTGAAATGAAAAGAGCAGGTCAAAGTTTGTAGATAATGAGCAATGGGGGTATACTACTCTCTATAAATGTCAGAAATGGAAAGAGCAGGTCAAAGTTAGTAGATAATGAACAATGGGGGTATACTACTCTCTATAAATGTCAGAAAT
>JANSTR010046339.1:0-13195 GCA_025434805.1 Antipathozoanthus remengesaui | reverse complement strand
TCTCCGTGTGGGGCCCATTTCCTTTCTAGGGCTATCGCTCAGAAGGAATTAATTGGGTATTTGTACAGCACTGTAACCTTAACCATAAACCACTACATCGTGAGAACAGGTGGTTAAATCTGACAAGGAAGCACGGGAAAAGGTATTTTAGCGTTTTAACTGAAAACTTCAAAGGACATTTGAAAGGAAGTAGAAAAGACCCAATCTTTTTTCTGAAATATTCCAACTTCTTAAAGAATTTAATTGATTTAGAAGTACAGGAGCATCTTTACTGATACCGAACAATATAGCTATAAATTGCTATAAAATATATAAATAAATAGATTAGCCGATTTTAGAGTACTGAGATAATGTTAGCGTTACACACACTGTGTAACTATCTTTACAAAGACTTTACTACCAGAACAGCGAACCGAGACACAACTGTGTTTACGGAAGTAGCTTGACTGTACTTGACTGACTCAGAACTGGGATACAATTACTGAAGAACAAGCAGGGTTTATTAAGAGACAAGATGAGGAAACCGAGATTAATTAGTGTTTATGCAAACAGCGTGACTGTACTGACAGGGCAGGGTACTCAGATACAATTATTAAAGAACAAGCAAGGTGAATATTGTGAAAAGACAGGGTACTGAACCTGCAATGGCTTTCTGTCTCTCCCTTTCCTCTCGTTGCGCTGGTGTAATTTTGTTGACAGCTGAAGACACAAAATGATCATCGAGAGTAAAATCGTCTGAGTCTGTTTTCCCAGCACCCTGTAAAAAAGAAGTACAAGTTTTCTTTATCGTAAAACTCGTCAAAGGAAATAAATGAGGTCGAACACCACGAAATACCTGTAAAAAGGTCAGTTTGGCTTTGATAAGCTTGCACGCTCATTATTTGTTTCTGTACACGCTTCTGTTCTCACTTATTCAAAAGGCTATGTTGTAGCAAGCCAAGACGAAATCAAATGCCATAAACGTTTAAAAAACGCTATAATTCAGGTGGACCTCAGTTCATAGGGGCTTAGACTTACAAGTCTTATTGTCAAATTTTGGAATCAGTGTAAATGTATTATGACGGAACGTTTGTTTACTTTCTGTTGCGGTTCTTTTTATCGCCGCCTGGTCAGTTGCAGAGCTGGTAAGGCGCCAGTCTGCAGTGAGAGAGGCTCAGGTACAATTCCCGGCCGGTCCAGCACTCAAGGTCGTGAAGAGAAGGTGCTGCCTTTGTTCTAATATCTAAATGGTTAGACCTTCGCATCTTCTCGGATAAAGGCGTTAAACTGAGGTCCTCGGAGACCTCAGTTGGGTCGTTAAGACCTGTTAGGACTCTCCGTCCTTCTTGGAGTGGTAATAAGCAATAAACTAAACTAAACTAAACTAAACTAAAGCGTCTGGAGACTTTCCTGGCAGCTGCAACTGGTATTTAGAACAGTCCAAGTGTGATCTCAAACACCTGGATCTTGTAGTCTACAGAGACCATTTCATCAAACACTAATACAGGATTAAATGCTAACACACTGTTTCGTTCAGCTCCAAATATGTGAATTTGGATCACAAATTTTGTAATATTCAATTAGGTTTCCGTTCGACGTTAGATAAATTTCTTTTAGAACCTTTTGTTAACTAAGGTCCTTTCATAAAACTCGATCGAAATTTCTACTAATGCTGGGCTAGCGTCGTCGGCGTTTGAGGAACCGGGCCCTGGAGACTAGCAAACTGGTTCAACGTCCATGAATGGTGTGGCAGAGCATTCAGCTTGGATTTGGCATTCAAAGAACTAACCACATGAAACTTCAACTTTCACTTGTTAACGATGAATAAGGGGAAATACAGATTTCTGAGTTTCGCCCAGCAAACGTTCCATACTGAGATTTTATATTGTAACACTTTTGTTACTGAACAGGCGTGCTTATACCCGGCACAACATGGGTTTCACAAGACGGACTTTACTGTATGACTGTTCACTCTGGTAAATTCCAAAATTTGAGGTCTTCATCCCAGTTAAGTTACTGATAGATGTTGCATATAAACAGAGGATTCATACTGAATGGAAAAAGGAGATTGAGAAGAAGTACGGAAAATTGAGACAGTGTTCAAGCGTGGAAAAAAGAACACATCACCTTTGAAGCAAGCCGCGACAACATCGCGTTATGGTCTTCTGCTGTACTCATCCTTTCTCTTCTGACCATTTCCGTCAGATCATATTCATCGTCGTCTGCAAAGTATCGTTCTCTCGTTCCTCCTTTGTCATGGCTGGCAACCTGGTTGTGAAAAAGTCAGTCGGTAATTTACTTATAATAAAATAATCAAAGTTGACAAATCAATTTTCCAACCTTACGGCGCGGAAAATTGTTTTCGTCAACCCTTGGTTGATTTTATTATACGATTTACCTACCCGCCGACGCAGTCTATAGTTTTTATCAACAGTGTAGTTGTTGCGGTGCTGCTGTTGAGCGTAGCTTTGGAGTTTCGTGTAAAGAGTCGGTAGAAAACCCTCTCATTTACTTAAAAAGAATGTAAATGAAAGGGATTCCTAGTAAACCATTAATTATAATAAATAGATAGATAGATAACTAATAACTAGATAGTTAAATAGATAGATAAATAAATAAACAAATAAATAAATAAATAAGTAAATAAGAAGTACAGCTCACTGTCACAAGCTGTTGTTGTGTTGCTGTCAAGTTTAGCTTCGGTTTGAAAAATGTCAGTGGGATTAGCCTTTGTCTATTTCTCTTTCCAAAGATTGACGATTTATAAATTATCTTTTGAATATTTCTTTGATGTACGTTCTACTATTAATTTTGATTGGTTTAATGAATTAAAACGTAGTCGGGATATGCAATATCAAACAGTTTCTTTATTTTACATTATACTACCAAGCATAACGGAATCAGTCAGAGGGATGAAATACTTATAATTTTTCTTGTAAACTAATACAACCAAAAGTATTTTAAACTAAGCACAGCTCAACCAAGTATAAATATTTACGTATTTAGTTTCAGTTTTGTCAAAATCACCTTCTTCCGCTTTCGTGTGCCTCCTTAAAAATACTTGATATTAAAATTTTCTATAACATAATACTACTAAAAGTATTGTAAACTGATCCCATGATATTAAACACACGCATACTGGATGTCACAGCTCTACCAAATATTTACGTATTATGTTTAGGGTTTGTCAAAATCACCTTCTGTCGCTTTCGTCTGCCTCCTCTGGGTTCTTTGTGTGCTGTCATTTCAACAGGCCTAACATTTCCAGCCCTATCTGTTCTTGTCAGCAATACAACCTGTTCTTCTCTCTTAGCGGGATTGAGATTCTTTGTCTGAGCCTCCTGGATTGCTTTGTGTTTCCTCATATGTTCCAAGTCTGACTTAAGTTTTTCAGCCAAATCCTGCATCCATTTAAGGAAACAAGTACATCAGTACCAATGTGTTAAACAGGTTGTAAAAATCAGGAGTCTTCTTGTGCGCTAAGTTGTTTCTTTTAGAAACTAATGGATTACAGTAACAGGACTGGGTATTAACAGGATGTGTTTTGTGACCCTTATTGTATTTCATTCTGCTGTATTTCTATTACTATTGTACAGGCATTTTTATTGAAAAAATGTGTTAAGTGTTATATTTTAAACTATAATCAGTGTGTACAGTATTTATATGCATATAATATGGTAATGAGATCTGTGTCCATGCAGTGATTCATTGTCGTACACCGTACATCACTTAGAATACAATAATTTGTAGTAACTGGCACGAGATTAAAAACTTGATCAAACATTTGAATAATACATACAATTCGTAAAGGATTTAATGGAGCCGAAACCAATTGTAGAATTGCACACATTTTAGGTACGTTACTGATTTGTGTTCTATTTTAGGAACATGTAGTTGTCTGTTCAAATATAACACAACATAATTATGGTTTAAATTTGCTACGTCGTACCACAAAATATTACGTAGATGCATCCTCAGATGGTCTACTCGAGTAATCATCCCACTTAAACAATACTATCCAGTTCAGTCCCAAACAAGACATATGACGTGTCTCAATACTTTTTTATCTTAGATAGTTATGATCAATTGCTTTAATCTCATAACCAAGCCACACGGGTTTCTGTTTACAGGAGGCGAAGCCAGCCTTTCCAAAAGGGGGGATTCCAACATACTATAATTATATTAATAAAACCTTTTCCACTGCTCCTTGTTTTAATAGCTTTATTACTTTTGGGGGACTAAAGAGGAGGATTCCGGAATGCCTGAAATCACCCCTGCCTATGCCACTGGTTTAAATATAGTAAAAGGAAGATATTTAACAAATAGAACAGCTTTTCCTGTGCTCTGTACAGTAACAAAGCATGCAGGAAGTGAGGAGAGCACGAAAGAAGTGTAGAGAGAAACGCGAGCCGAAAAGAGGGCCATTCACCATGCAGTCAACCTACCTCACTGCCCATCAGCTCAGCCCGCACGATCTTCGCACCAAGTGCATTGAGGTCAGCTTCAGTGATCTGTTTGTCTGGTACAGCTGGCTCCGATTGTACTGGCTTGACTGTCTCTCGTTCTGAACTACTCTCAGATTCCGAAGAAGAATCGTCAGTTATTTTCTCTTTTTCTCCTGACTTGACATCCTCGTCTTTTAGCTCACAAATTATTGCCGTTGCACTAGTTTCTGTTGCTGTCTTTTTCCTCCAGCCTCCAGAAGAGCTTGCCCCTGGCCGTGGCGCCTCCTTATGGGCGGGTCTCTCTTCAGCTGTCCTGCTACTAAACTCCCATGATGGGGTATGTGAAGCAGTGCTTGCAACTTCAGTTGGTGGTCTCATAAACTTGCTACTCAAGGATGAAGTTCTGGACAGGGAAAGATCAATTAGTCATAGTGAGACTGTTTGTAAAAGGGAAAGTTACCCGCATCTTTATATAGATTAATATTACGGGTATTGTATTTATTAATCAAGTATATTGACCGATCCAAAAACGGAAATAGTACTGGGTCTGTCCACCCAAACGATACCAGAAGGCAGTTCTCAAATGAGTGTTGTAGACAATCCATCATTAACAATCTTCCGAACGTTATTGTTTAGCACAATAAGTGTGACTTTATTTCATCCAAGAAACAATGCAGTTTGGAAAATACATTGTCTGAATCACACCACAGTCTGTACCCACTAATGACTGTGTATTCTTCGCTGATGTAAAATTAGCACTTGTAGCGTTGCTTTTTGGGATTGTTTGGGTGGACAGTCCCAGTCTTATTTTTGTTTCTGGAGCGGTCAATTATTGTTACACTGTTTTCCGTTTGTAAATATGTATTTCTGTTGTAGTATTTGAACAGTAATTCGAGGGAACTGATTGTGAAAGCTTATAGTTTTTAACTTCATTAGCAATGCCTGATATGTCAAATATCAAAAGTATTCAAATAAAAATAATTATGCAGACTGCGTTTTTTTACATTCAAAAACTAACATTTGAAACTGATAAACATCAGCATTTATATAATAATTATTCACTTTCACTCAGTATCCTCTTCATCCCTACACATTTTTATACATAGATGATTTCTTTTTCATAATGGCTGACATCTTCTAAGTTATGCAAGTCTAAAAACGAGACATAGTTACCTCTTTCCATCCTCTGAAGGTCGAACAAAATCACTCTTATTACGTTGGCATTTTTCTTCTTCTTTACTGTCATCCCTGCCGCTTTTCCAGTGTCTCTTTATGTCCTTGTGTCCAGCTCTGTCTCTGTACCTGTGCGTGTCCGTGTCTCTGTCCCTGTCCTTATCACGGTCTCTGTCTCTGTCTCTGTCCCTGTCCTTATCCTGGTATCTGTCTCTGTCCCTGTCCTTATCCTGGTCTCTGTCTCTGCCCCTGTCCTTATCCTCGTATCTCTCTCTGTCCCTGTCCTTATCATGGTCTCTGTCTCTGTCCCTGTCCTTATCCTGGTATCTGTCTGCGCCCCTCTCTTTATCCCTGCCCACGCCCCTAACCCTTTCTCTGTCCCCATCC
Source organism: Antipathozoanthus remengesaui (assembly GCA_025434805.1). NCBI lineage: Eukaryota > Metazoa > Cnidaria > Anthozoa > Zoantharia > Parazoanthidae > Antipathozoanthus > Antipathozoanthus remengesaui. Next base: position 7,211 of record JANSTR010046339.1, on the reverse strand, counting down.
CTGTCTCTGCCTTTGCTCATGTCCCTATCTGTATCCTTGTCTCTCTCCCAATAGCCAGGTTTATCTTTTCCTCTGTGCCAATTCCAGGGCCTGGTCGCGTCTTTCTTTAAATCTTTATTTCTTTCCTTATTAATGTCCATGACACTCTTTCTCTCAGTCTCTTCCCTAGAACGTTGTAGAGAAAACAACAAATCAAATCAAAATTCACACAAAATCTTACCAAAGACAATGTAGTAAGAATTAAGTAGTAAGCACCTTTCTTCCGCTGCAGCAATCATAGCATGGAGTGATTCCAGTGACTGTCCAAAACAAAGAGATAAAGAGTATAAATTTAAAAATTGATATCTATGATTCTAATTATTTCAGTTCACATCTATGATTCTAATTAGTTCAGTTCATATTTACCATGCTAATAAGTCACTTTACACCTTTGATTCTAATTAGTTCAGTTAATATCTATGATTATAATGAGTTCAGTTCATATCCATGATTATAACTAGTTCAGTTAATATCTATGATTCTAATTAGTTCAGTTCGTATCTATGATTCTAATTAGTTCAGTTCGTATCTATGATTCTAATTAGTTCAGTTAATATCTATGATTCTGATCAGTTCAGTTCATATCCATGATTCTAATTAGTTCAGTTCACATCTCTGATTTTAATTAGTTCAGTTCATATCTATGATTCTAATTAGTGCACTGCCTGCCCGCCTGGAGGTTAAAAGGCTCGCAGACTCTATTATGTATCTCTATCTTGCCTGTTCCAGGCTTCAAGGTTTCATTTGTACCCTCTATATCACTAACCAATACCACTGCATAAAGTGCTGTACATCATCAATCAAGCACACATTTTAAGCATCAAAGGCAAACATTTGGTTCGAAAAGAACAGACCAGGTAATGCAGCATCCTATTACAGATTACTTTGTACTGTGTAATCAACATACAGATGACCAAGCTCTAGGGATAACATGCAAACATGCTCTGCCATCAAATTCTCAAGAGATCCCATAGGAAGCTGCAGTATATGACAAATAACAAACAAAATTAAATTCTCTTCTTATGCATAGGAAATGCTGAGAATAGTCAATTCTTTTCCATTGTGCTTACCCCCCATCTGTTTGCTGCCACCTGTTCTAGAGTGGTCCCCTTCTCCAGTGCCTCCTCTTTGGCCCTCTGCAAAGCTTTCTTCAGCCAACTGCTGTTTCCTGCCTTGCTCAACATTTCCTTACCTAACAAGAACACAACAATACTTTAACCTTACACACTTTACTCAAGACTGGACAATTTTGGAGTTCCCAGTAGTGAGGATGATTGAGAAGAATCTCTGCTTCTGTGATGCAATCAATAATGGCGTACAAATACAAGAAAAACAAAGTAGCAGCCTATCTTGGTACCAAATTATCAGATGAGTTACTTCAGACATAATAATAATATAATAATGATGATGAATTTTGTTAATGCTATTGCTAGCGTTCCTTCCTTAGTGCTTCACAAAGCCACAATGTTATAAAACTTTATAATTTGATGTTGTCAATCATATACTAAATATAAAACTGAAATTTACATGCTAAAATGGTTGAAACACTAATGAAGTCAAGAATTTTAGAAATGTGATTCATGTGATTGGTTAGAATCAGTTAAAAGCTACATGAATGCCTTACTATAAAGTCATGCCTTGAGCTGGTGTTTAAAATGTCTAAAGACCTTAAGTTTTTAATTTTGGTTGGCAAATGAGTTCTTCAGAAATAGAAAAGGAGCAGCCACCATAGGTGAAACCTTTCTTTGCTCAGCTGCATCCATCATGACCATGTGCTCAACAAAATTACGCTATTTTGTATGTGTGTTCGGGAACATACAGTGGGTAAATCTGCTGACCAAAATACTTGATGCTCACTAAAATTGATAAGATGTTCAAGATGAGATAACAGGCAGAGAGGCGATGTCATCTTACAAGCAGGAAGCTTGCACCAAATTCCAAAACTTTCCATACCCCAGAAGACAAATATCCAATTTTTAAGACTTTCCAGGGCCTGGAAAAAGTCAGTTTGACATTTTCCAAAACTTTTCAAGACTTTCCAAAACAAGTACATGAGCCCTGTTCATAAGACAGGATCAAAGTTGGCCCAGGCACTTTCAGCTGGGGCCAAGTCTGAATAGAGTGAATTAGTATAAAACACACCACAGAAGTGTTTTTCGTACATTGCATTCCACTCAGAACCTTGCAGCAGATATTTTTTGCTCCATTTATAGTCACCTCCACTTCGAGAGTAATTGCTAAATGTACTGCAAGTTGAATATGGAAGGCTTTAGAAAATTGTTACAACCCTCTACCAAATCCTTTATCAACGTACCTAAACCCTGACTGTCAGGAGTGTTATTCCGAGTCGTTTGTCTTCTTTCTGATGGCAAACCGCATCCACCCTCTCTCCAAAATGGGTTCAGTTCTCTTGGATGCTGTCCTGGCTACACAGCAAGAAACGGGGAGAAAAGGAACATTTCATCACTGTTGCAGTATCAGGGGCGTAGCCAGTATTTCTAGGAGGGGGTGGGTTCCAAATTGGTTCCAACGAAAACGGTTGATGTAAAATCCTCACATTACATACGTACAAGACTACAGAAGACGCCTTGGTTGCCGTTGAGTAAACGTACTCATTGTAAGCATAGAACAAAACGAAGAATATCTGGAATCGAGAGTCCGTTACACTCTTGCTGGGATAAAATCACTGTTAAGAATAGGAGGGGGGATTCCTTGGCGCGAGGGGGGGGGGGTTCAGGAACCCCTGGAACCTCCCCCTGGCTACGCCCCTGTCCATTTGCGATGGAGTATGTTTCATTGAAAAGCGGACGGCTTCAAGTTCTAAAGTTAGTCATTGAAGGGGCCGCTGACGGGGAGGGCCCGGGGGCTCTTGCTTCCCACCCCCCCCACTTTTTTTAAAAATTGTAAAGAGTTACTGACAAAAATAGTTTTAAGCCTGACTCGTCAGCGTGCCCACTTTCAAAGTAGATAAAGTAGCTGCGCTGCACCTGCCTCGAAGTTTAAAGCGATCAGTGAGGTACTTCGCAATCCTAAATGGAAGTTAAAAATCGCCACTATGGAATGGTATGCGTGCCACTATGTAACAACCTGTGTCGCATTCTCTAACAGTTCTCTAACCGTTAAAAATTCAGCTTTTTGTGCAAGATTTTAAGTCGGTCATTTCCCGCCGAAAACATCAACCGTCACCAGATTGTACACCTAACTACTGCTTCGTTTATCCCACAAAGTTAATGTTGAATTAACTACGCTTGTTTGTTAAGCCGCGAGACAAAGCAAGGGGAATGGGTGTTGAGGAATGAACGCACCCCGGTACGAGAGGTAGTTTTTTCCATATCCAGGCACAGAAAAAGTATATATACGGCAATAACAGAAAAGGGGTATCCCGTAGTACGTCAAGGACACTAAAATTGATCTTCTTTTTAACTTAATTCAGATCTTAATCTGGCACGTTGTTTGTTATGGCAACGCTTATTTCGCCGTTTAATGTAACATTTTGTGATTCGGTTTGAAGCTAGGGCGTTCAAAGAGTTGTGCTTTTCAGTGTGATTCTGCTGCAAAAAGGTGATCTCTAGCCGTATCTACTTTCACTCAAACTTCAACAAAACATTATGCAGGCGTTCCTAATTACCTAACACCTCCATCACGCTATTTCTAGTATTAGTAATTAAAACAGTAAGTTGAGGTTAATTTCAGCTGAAAAAAGTTGATCTCGAAACAAGATATAGCGAAGTCTGACTAGAGAACAAAAGAGAAGTGGGTAAGGTTGCGTTGGGTTTAGTTTCGGGCCCTCTTACACAAGCGCCAACCTCCACACATGCATGCAGCCACAGCAAACCGACTTTACACTAGTCTGCCTACCAGATTATTACTTCTGACTGCCACGATCCGGTATCTTGAGTTTTGTACTCTCTCGTTTTGGCCCCTAACTGTTGCATGCTGGAGTATGTAGCGAAACTGCGGTTATTCGTCACTAAATGAACGCAAAACTGACTGATCGAGAAATTCAAAAACAAATTCGAAAGAGCCAGAGTACCATGTCTCGACTTTGTTTTTTGCGAAATATTTACTCGATCGGGATATAAAGATACAAGGGAATTATTAACATTTTAAGCCGGTGTCTACTATCAGAAGACTGGACTTCTTCAGGAGACCACTTTTCTGTTATTTGGTTACAAATATATAATAATAAAACATTATTTAATGGTGTCGTTTCTTATAAAATTTTGAATACATTGATGAATTACATGTTTACTGCATTTGACATGAGATCGAGAAAGTCTAATGTAAACTTCATCAGTCTGACGAATAAAATATCAACTATCACAATGCCCGCGGAGTGGCTCCGAAATTTGTGTTGCTAAAATCGCTATAAATGTACTAAAATTTTAAATCATGATGTATTTTAACACTATTTGCATCAACATATATATATTTTTTTTTCGAGCAAAAAAAGTGGGGGGGGGGGGGGCTGAAGCACCCCAGCCTTGCGTTACGGTACGGGAAATTATAAAACGTTTCTTTCAAATTCTCAAAGCTTTATGCAACTTGGTTGCTTGAAAAATTGCAATGGAAATCGCGAAAAAAAATGCATCAAAATTTATTGCACTTCGTGTCCTACAGTCCTCGGCCGGCCACGCACGAACTGTTATCGACTTTTATCACTCGGATCTTACCACAATACTTTGCGCGATGCTCTTTTTCGCGCCAAATTCGTCACATGCTCAAGAAGTCTATGAAATTAACATCGGGTTGTTGTCTCGCTCAAAGACACATTTCGTCGGATTTTTTACTATTATAATACTTCAATTATGCCTGACTACGAGAATGAGAAAGGTAGACTTATTTAGTTGTTTTATCAATGTCTTTTCTCGTAAAGTAAAGCAAGAGAGTTGCGATTTCTTCGGGTTGTCTTCACCTCGTGGGACGCCACTTGCATGCACAAATTGAAATGTGATTGTTTGTTGCCATATTGCAGACAAAGCGAAGAGATTTCTCGCTGAATTTTACAACGAAGGAGATGAAGGAAAGATTTTTAAGTATGGGGAACAATTGGTAGGTAGCGATGTATATGAATGACACAATTCACAAACTCGACTTGTTCGCTTTTGGGTTTCGGCGTTTGTACGAAATAACGAACTCTGCCTCTGGCTCGAAACCACCGTTGATGGGTTTGATGTGATGTGTGGCATTTAATTTTGCAGATCAAGTTAGCACATCGCGAGCAAGTGGAGCTTCAAATTGACCTGGATGATGTTGCTGAGGTACGTAAAATTGGGGATGCCGTCAAATGTCTTCCATTTTTATTTCAGAAATAATTGAATAGCGTACTGTGATCAATTTTTTAGTAACATATCGCTGCTATTCGAATATGATTAGAACCTTCATAAAGGCAAGGATGTTGCGTAGAAAATGTGTCAGCAAAAACATCTATCACAGAAATTAGCAAATTTATGTTCCTGAGGTCTGCAGTGTGGTTCCACTGTTACCAAAGCCCACCCCCCTCCCCCACAATCAAGGTACCCCTCAAATATGCAGCAAACTCGGAAGGTTACCATAGTTTGAAATAATGAATTACCCTGCAGCAATTATTATGAGGGCTACCTGTGGTAGTGCAAGTTAAAAAATCGGTCTGTTTTCGTTCACCAAACTGCAATGTTACGTAATCGAGTCACATGGAGTCACATGGAACCATGAGTTGTAAAATCGGTCTGTTTCCGGCTGTTCACCAAACTGCAATGTTACATAATTGAGTCAAAAGTGGTTTGCTTGCATTCGTTCTTGTGCATCCTATTAAAGGAACAGCGGTTGATAATGCCATCCCACAGTTTGAACCACCTGGTTCAGGGACTTTCATGGATAAGTCCTCTTTCCATAGTGACTTCCCGTGGTGAGTTTCACTGTGAGTAAAGAGTCACACACAAAAACACATTCCCTGTGTGGAAAGTCATACTTTCCCGAGGGAAAAAAGGCTAGTGTAACCACAGCTATTATAAACGTTTACGTATCCCGAGTGGACGCTCAACTAGCGTCTTGTTAAAATATAAATCATTTGAAGTCATGTATAAATGTCATTTCTCGCAATTTTGGTGCAAACAATGAATTGATAAAAATCCATCCAGAGGGTTATAACAGTTATGTGACGTCATAATTACGATCGTACAGCCATTGTACGAACTGCCACAAAGAACTATGATACCTTTATAGGGAATCTATCGTGATTTTTTTGTCATGGCTAAATATATTGAAAACAACCTTAAAATATTATTTGATGACGTCACTATGGCGTCATTACATTTAAATGCAATACACTACCACCAAAAGATAGAGCATGCTCCAATGATCAATTGTACAAAGTTTCTTTAAGTTGGAATTAAAACTATAAGAAAATTATCGAGGGGAGTGGAGTCCACCCCTCTTTGGACTAAAAGTTGGACTGGATAGAGTTAAGATCAAATTGACCGTAGACAACAACGCAGTTGAAATCATTTTATTGTTTTTCTGTTTTGTAGGTAAACGTAAAATTTTACGGGAAAACAAAGAATGGAAGCAAGTCGTTTGTTCATATTCCGATAGTTTCCGCTCCTCGTACAAATGACAAAGAAACCAGCAGCACTAACAGGCCAGCAGCTGCAGTGTTGCGTGTCCCGGGAACGAGGTGGAAGGGAGAAGGTTCCTTATTTTGTGTAACAGGAACACCGCACAAGAACATCACCAGAACTAAGAACAAGAAACGTCAAAACAATGGAGCAACAACACGTGTCGAAGCTGGTGCTTCTGATCGACATTCTGATCTGTCAAGGGGCAGTAATTACGCATCAAGTTCGATTCATTTAGTGCCTCAGTCTTTCCCCCTTCGTAAAAATGTCTTCTGCCTTACCACAACTCATCCAAAGCAACAACTGCACCAGTCATACAGAAGATTTGAATACCTCTGATCTAATTCTACCTCTATATCTGTGATGAGCACACTAGTAGCAGCGGTAAGATCTGCAGAACCTCCGTTTCACTAGAAATGTAAATATCTTAAGAAAAGCAACTGTACATCCGGCAAGGACTAAAAACAATTTAACAAAAAGCGATTGTTGGAGGAGGGAGGGGTTGGCACAGTGGTTAAGATCTCTGCCTCCCAACCCTAAGGTTCCAGGTTCAATTCCCGGCGTGGCCGAGGATTG
>JANSTR010046228.1:0-13199 GCA_025434805.1 Antipathozoanthus remengesaui | reverse complement strand
ACCCGGATGTACAAAGTAAGAATGTCATCTTGCACAGTGTCTTCAGATAAAGGCCATATAATAAAATACTTATTAACTCAAACGTTCGGTCTTTACGGAAAATATCAAACTTCGTCCCCGACGCATTAACCTCGCTATCGCTCGGTCAATACAGCACGGCCTCACTGTTTGATATTTTCCGTAAAGACCTCACTCTCGGTTAATAAGTAGTTATAACTGTTCTGTGAATTGCTACTAATTTGATAGGAGATCCACGTTCAGAAAAAAATATGTTGACATCTCTAAGAATTTGGTATTGCAATGGGTGAGGTCACTACATAGTCTTCGAAGTCTGAGAAACTGAGAGTACGGAACATGAGCCAGTGTGAAGATCAATACGAAAGGTAGTTGTGCGGTTTGTATATAGTGGACACTTGTGGTGAACCTGATTCTCTTTGGAGGATTAAGATTTTGTTGTCCAGAAATGTAACAAGATATTAGAAACTTCCCAGATGAAATTAAAAGTCGAATGAAAAGGATTATCAAACTGAGTGAATTGATCTAATTCCTCTCGTGCGCTAAATGTGGGACCAAGGCAATTATCGATATATCTCCAGTTATAGTTCTGGTTTCGGTCCATTGTATAAATTGAAAATTTGTTATTCTACGTACCCGACCAAGATATTAGCTTAGCTTGCTACTTTGTCATTGCCGGAAAATGAGAGAGCATGATTGGTGTATTTAATATAAGTAGGTATAGTTTCAGTTTAAGAAAAAAATCCATTTGCTTATCTAAGTGGCTTGAATTGAGTTCAGTGGGGCAATTACAAGCAGAAACAATATTATCTTTGTGAATTTCAGATAAAATGTTGAAGTATTAAAAGTTTGACAAAAAGGTTTCAAGATGTTTCAAAATTTTCTTCTGTAATGAATTGGTTAACTGTTTCTTTGACGACTTTTTGATTGCCAATTGTTAGTTGTTTGCGAACTTTATTATAGAATTTACTGTCGGAAAGTTGTCGAAAGGCCTCTTGTTTATAAAGGTCGGTGCGCTGAACAACTACAGCGTCGCCTTTATCGCCTGCTTTGATTACAACATCTTTGCTTTGCTTCAGGCTTATACAAGTGCTTGCCTGCCATCTTTGTTTGCACATTTTGATAAATTGAAGTTTTAATGTCTTTGCGACACTTCTGCTTGAGTTTTTCAGCGATTTGAATTCGTGTTTTCCAATCGTTCAGAGACTGTTTCTTTGTTAGAGAAATGGGTTTTCAGCTTGACAAGGCAAAGAAATATTTCTGTGTCATTTTTGACAGCGAACTCATCTGTCGTTTTCGAGAGGGGCACAACCTTTATAAACCTTTTCCAAGAATAGATTTCTTGGGTAACGAAAGTGGCAATCTTCAGAAATAGTGACGACGATAAACGGTTTGTTCGAAACTTCAGTTTTCTTCTCACTTTGTCGCGAGGAAAATTGTTTTGTCAACCCTTGGTTGATTTTGTATTGCGATTTACCTACCCGCCGACGCAGTCTATAGTTTTGTTAAAACTAATTATTAATAGTCTCATTTTTTTGACTTGCGACAAGTGACGAAAGTATAGTTATTTCACCTTTTAGCCATTTTTTCCTAAATAATTTATAATCCTTAACGATGAATTGACGAGGTAGGCTCTCTCTGAGACACAGAGGGAAGACGGTCATGTGACAGATGATTTATACGCTACCATCATGCACCGAGAGCTGATTTATGATGTGTAGTTCGTCGTATATCACGCCAGACTCGGCCATTAATTCACGCTACACCTGCAAAAAAATACTGGTCTTTGATTGGCTGGTGTACACGGTGTATTTTTTTTAATCCATGCTAATAAATTCTCCAGTTACTGACATGTTTAATTAAAACCTTAATTGAGTGTAACAAAAAAAGCGACTGGTACATTTACCCATAACTCCGAGCGCGCGAAAAACATAAAAACGCTCTTAAAAACCTACAGAAAGAATCTAAAAGCTTCAAATCTAGAATACACAGTGTTGTTAGTGCATGGACTCGTTTTCCAAACAATGGTCTTCCACATTTAACTATTTACTGAGTTAGGTTCGCAAGGCATTGTGGTCAAATGTACAGCCATCTTTTTTGTTATGGTGAATTGGCATGGTTATCCTGGAACTTTTCCCCGACTCAGGACAGTTTTTGTGCACCAAAACATGCATTTTTTTACACGAAAATGAAGAAATTCGGGGATTCTACCTGTGCGACAACTGCCTGTTTCCATGAAAATTTTAAAGTTGAATTTTTGTAGGTATAGAATTAAAAGGAAAGACTACCGTTTATAAAATCATTTATATTCTATTTTTTTTAGTGTCAGACTTTTAAATATTTTTTGACATTTTACAAGATCAATATTAATCTGATTGAATTCAGAAGTCAAGTTTAGAGTGTGTTTAAAACTCTTTCAGCTAAACGGTACTAAGATACAAGAGTCACATCAGGTTATGACTCTTGCTGTGAATAAACTTGTGGTAATTTTACAGAACGTTTATAAATAAATATACATAGAGTGACTAACGATCTTTTAAAATGAAGAATCAGCTATGCTCTGTATTCGTGGCAGGGAGTTGGTACCTATAGTATTTAAATTAATGTCTCTTGGGCTTGAAGTGTTTATTCATCCCGTTTATTATTTTGTTTAATTATAAATGTTTAAAACGGTAAAACCATTAAAACATCGAAAAGATGGGTAAAGATGTTAAAACTTTCTACCGAGAGTCTGATAATCGCTTCGGTGCGAAACACGGTGTAACTGACTTTCCAAGAAATTCTTAACGGGTTTTCTCTCTTCTAAGATGTTGTGATGATGTTATCGTTTTAAACATTTTATCAACTTTATCTTGCACTGCTTAGCATAGAGCACTCTGTCGACCAAGGAAATTACTCACTGCTATGGTTCAAAAATTCTCTATTTATATTACATATGTTTTAAAAAGACGTTTCTCATACTAATTGATGAAGCTCGGAAATTGACATGTAAATATCTTAAGGCTCGAAAATATTGGAATTCAAGACAGGACGTCTTCTTATCTTCCTAACTTGATGTAGGAACGGATGTTGTGCGTTATTTAGCCAATAATTTTCAAAGCTTGTTTTTAAAATTTGATTACTTGCTTAATTGCTGTTTTTTGGTATAACGGGGATCCGAGGACAGCAATTTGAATCGAATAAATGTTTGTACCCAGCAGGATATTTCAAGTCGGTTAAGAATCTAAACAAGAATTTTATTCGACATCGTTCTATTCACCTTTCTTTCTTCCTATATATGTTCCACATTACCTCAAAAAAGCTTTTCCCTCAGTTTTTTTCATTGGACGTTTTTAGACTTGTCGCCATAGTACTTTTTTTTTATCAGATCTAAATGTTTATATTACAATTATGTTAAATCAACTAGCGGTTTGTCAGAGTAAAGGTAATGCAAATTGTGATATCCAAACAAAAACCAAGCATCTATTTTGGACATTTTCCGAAATATACTGTTTTAATATTTGGCATACAATGCAATTCATGTATACTACAAGATGTCTCACCCAGTGCAGATGACTCATCTTTCTGACTTTGACGTTAACAAGCGACTTATCGCTACACATATAGGAGAAGTTTCTTTCTTGTGCGTTGATTAACAACGCAAGCAAAATATAGCAGAAGCAAATGAATGGATCGTGTACTCTACATGCAACGGGACGATAGACGAAGCACTTCCATGTTTTGGTTTATTTTTTACTGCACATAAAATGAAAGAGTAAATTATTAGTTGAGCCATCTATGCCTCAGTTATAGGAGAATTTGTCGTTGCAGCTGGTCAGCTATATTGTACGAGATTCAATGTTATCATGATTGAGCTTTAAGAGCTTTTCTTGGAAGTCTAAAACGGAGTCGCTTATTGCTCGATGGCAAATCATAGGCAGAATAACGTTGTATTCGTAAATGCAAATTTTTATTATTTTTTTTTCTTTATGTGAACACGGACATGCAGATCGGAAAAATATTCATATGGCTTGATGAACAGCCAAAGTTTGCAATCCTAAATGCTCTTTTTGATAAGAACATTTATCATTGCGGTCTGAAATTTGTTTTATCTTTATGGGTTCTTAACTTCGAATGTTCTTAAGAACTGATATTATAGTGGCGGTTAGTAGTTCAGTTTTTGGATTTTTTACGGTCCCTTTCGGATATCAGCTCGATCATTGATATTAGCACGCCTTTTTTTAAGCAAGAAGGTTATACTGTTATACAAAATGAGTGTACTGAAATTCTCCTGTGACTAAAGTAGGCTGTTCGGTGGGCGAATTTAATAGCCCGAGCTCACTTATGCTTTTGTTTTTAAATTACAAGTCAAATGGATAAGTTTTTAAAAATTGCCAATGCTTCAAGTTCCTAAAGTACCTTTTGACAGGAAGACGTCCCTAAGAAACCATGCAGACAACATATAGTGGAGCCTGTTTGTCAAACTGAATACTGAATATAAATAAATGAACATGCATGACAAGTACGGATAATTCTCTTTCTCGGTTTGCATTATTGAATAGCTTTGGTAGGTATCGAGCTGCTCTGCCTTTTTTGTTGATTTCTTGAAGAAAACCAAGACAATTGGGCAGATTATTCAAATCCATAACAAGCCTTTAATTCGGTCTGTTACTTTTAGTCTATTGTTTCTGAAAACGTTTCCTGCTTCCTTACTGTTTGAGACATTTGAAACGACGCTTGTCTGTAGCTCAAAGATGCCTCATCCAGTTTGCGCTTCAGGCAGAAATAATGCTGCAATGTCTTGATCATTGCTCGGCGGATTTCGCCAATTCTGTAACAATAGATTAACACGTTGAAAGTGGAGTTTAGAAAGATGAGTGTGGAACAGTATATTTTAGGTGAATAACCATAAGCGGACTGAACAACCATGCAGCACAGAAAAGGGACGTAACAAAGAAGAAAAATCCCCACTATGTAGAACATCGTAGTGGAAGACTTCCTCAGTTTGACAATGCCCTTTTCTACTTGTTTTTCGCTTTCGTTTTGTGTTTGGTTTTTTATCTGAGTTCGATGCCGCTGAATAATCCGGAAGATTTTCACGTAGCAAACTGTGGCGACGCTTAGTCCCAGTACATTTAGGATCAAAATGATTCGATTGAAGATTTTGCTGTCGAGCCCAAGTGGCTCAGCTAATGTAATCGCGACAGAGAAGAGCAAAATCAAAGCGTTGGACACAGCCACACGCCGCATTGTGACTATAGTTTTGTATCGCAGATGTAAACAAAGAGCAAGGCACTTTTCCACGCTCATTCCCACCAAAGCAAAAAACGTAACGGGTGATAAAATCCACATTAATCGGTTGAAAACTAGCTGTAACAGACACGACTCTTTTCTACTGCTGAGAAGTTGTGCCGCTTTGAAAGCTGTCGCTAACGGTTGAAGGAGCAACCCTGTAAGAAGGTCGCTGATAACCAGACAACAGAGAAAAGTGTTCGCAGGAGTATGGAGGGACGTTGTCCGCCACAATGAAATTATTACAGTACCGTTCCCGAGGACAGCAAACATAGCAAAGATAGAATCCAGCACGCTGGTGACGATATACGAGATCTGAACACTTTCTGTAAATGGCGGGCTGGTATCTAAGAAGTAGCATACTTGTTGGCTTGTTTCATTGCTCAGTGTTACGTTGCTTGGTGTGGCCATGTTAAGAAGGGTTTCAAAAACTGTTACACCTCTGCTATTCTGCGATAGCTGGGTTTGCCGCGTAACTCTGTAGAAACTCACATCCTAAAAAGTTTTCCAAGCTCTTAAAGCAGCTGGTTTTCTTCTAAGTCCGCTACTTCCTTTATTTTTGGCGACTAAATATAATAGAGGTCTTCTCAACGTAAGCCGCATGCTCAAATTGTGCCAATTTTCTGCCGCTGATTTTGTCAGGCAGTTTGAAGACTTATCAGAGACTCAAACTTACTGTAAACAATTTGAAAGTAATACGGTTTCACGCAGGGTTTTTGAGCTTTGGCCAATACAAGCACAACATTTTGCAAACCTTTCATTTTCTTTATTGATTTCAATTTTGCTAAAAGCTCGTATCTTCGACACCCGATGCTTTCAGGAGTTCCAATTGTTTGCCGGTGTGATAAATAATTATATATCTTTGTACTTCAAGTAATTTCGCATTTTCAGATTTATTGTTTCGGATGTGGCCTGAGGTAATTATAAGCGGCAAAAACAAACTAGGAAAAATATTGTTTAATAAAAAAACTGCTGAGAAGGAAATTAATTTTTTTGACTTTTCTAGTATTAGCCCAGTTGCTGCATATTGGTTTTATACTTGCAGAAATATTTTTGATTGCGGTTGTCTTTTCAAAGTTTATAGCCAAACCTCTTTCATTCTAATTGCAACCCTCGATGTATGCAGATTTAAAATCTGTAAGTAATAGATTAATTATGTTCCATTGCCGATTATTTTGGCGAAGTAGTTGGAAACTCTCTAAATTAGAGTCTCCTAAAACTTTTTATATTCATATTCACACCGCGTTTATCAACAACAAAAATTACAGTTCGACAGCTGATTCAAACTGACAAGAACTTGGAAAATTTAAAAAAATTTTTGATTGTTCATGATCGTAATATCTTCGATGCACTTGACTGTCACAGCCTCAAATTGTCTTCGCATTTTCAGAATGGTTCACCGAAAAGTTCTATTTGCAGTTGCATGACCCAATAACCCCAAAATGATCAGAACATACACTGTAGCCCAAAATTAGAGATTTTCTGATCAAAATTGATAATGCATCTGTTCAGATCCTGTTAGCGGCTTTACATAGGCATAAAACCAAATAATTAACTGCAATATTGTTTGCACCTGCTTCTTTAATATTTTGAATGAGTCTTTTTCGCCTGTAACAGCTGAATGGTACTTCTGATAAGAAAGTGGGAAACATCATGATATAAATACATGTTTATTAATATCCACCGCTTTCTTACTACAATAAAGTAATTGTTTTAAATAATCCAATAGAAACTTTTGATAAGGTAAAAGTATTATTCATTAAGGCTGCGAATTTAGCGTAAAATTACAATTTTTTTCGAAACCAATTGACTCATTCAATACTCTATAGTCTCTATCTTTCGTTAGTTTGCTTGCAAAATCTGTTATCGGGCACTATTCAATAGCCAAACTCTGTTTTCGGGTAGTTGAATTAATGAACCAATCACAATCTTAGTTTCTAGCATTCTGACCAATCAGCAGCAAGAAAATAGTCACTATAAATAGCAACAACCTACCACTGAAAAACTGTAGCAAAACAAAATGGAGTATAAAAAAGGTCATCAGATTTTTGAATATCGATTGTATAATATATCTTTCATTTTCGGGAGTATTAGTAGTAAATTAGAAGTATACTTTATCTTGTCCAACTCTGTCTGTTATCATACTTATTTAATAAAACAGATTGGACTTTTCCTGCGGCCTCATCCAGTTTTGTTATCACTCGCATCATAAGATATACACTGACCGAATTTTCTTCCAGTCAGTCTTTGAACCACTACTTATAATTATTTTTTTTACCAGTGTTAAAATTGGGTGAATTCTTGAATCCGTTTCAACATCTTTAAATTATTCTTGGCTGGAATTTTAAGATAATTATCCGTTGTTACCCAAATGCCATGTATATCCTAGTTCATGCGAAAGAAACTAAACAAGGAATGATAATAAATTAATAAAATAAAAGGACTATTGGATTTTTAAGACGCTAAATCTTTCATGTTATTGTTTTATTATCACACCTTGCCTCAATTCCGGAGGGTAACCCCTACAATTGGCTATACGGGTGTGGCTCTTTATGGTATGATTTTAGGGCCTATTTGGTCTGAAATAGGGTATAGATTTTCGCTCTTTATCTGTAAAAGGGTGTGGTGCTATTTTGTTATAGAAAATTGCCCGTTTTTGGTCTAGAATAGTGTCAGGGTTTGATGGATTGGGCCTACACTACTCCAAAATAAACAAGAGGCCACGATATGTATATGGTGCTTTTTATTCGTGAAAATTTAAGATATCGTTTTCACGTGTTTGGTCTTTCCTCAAACTATTTGGGAATTTGGTGATAACGTTGGATTTTGGTCTTAGGGCCGGTATGTTGCCATGGCAATCGTATTTGAGTGGCAGGTGTTGTTCAGTTTTCAAACTTTTGTGTCTTCCTCAGTTTAATTCGATTTTTATTCCTGTATGTATTTAATTTGTTAAGGATGGAGGTATATTTTCTGAAAATCGCGAAGGTTTGCTTGTTTCTAGACTCAAACAAATGAAGAGTTTCGCTTTTATTGCAAAAACAAAAAAAAAAAAAGAAAAAAAGAAAACTTGGATATTTCTTTTCTTGACCAGACACCAGTTTTCATCTCCAATGAGTCATGTTCCTGCTAATCTTGTAAAGAAATTAGAATGTTCGGGGAATTATCAGTTGTGGCAAACAAATTTTCTATTAAATCTGGCCTAAGATACCAAAATGGTAAAAACACAACTTTTCTGGGATATAATGTCATTACGACGTCACACACATAACTAAGTACAATATAATTAGCTTTCGGTGATCTAACTGACCTCCAGATTTCATAACAATAGCGTTAGTACTGTACGGGGAAGGGGGATATTTCAAAAGCCCCCGGTCGCAGTGCATTCCCAGGAACTCCAAACAAGCTGAGTCTGAATAGAATCAAACAAGATCAACTTCAATGTTTAAATAAGGGAGACTGAGTAGTGCAATCCGTTGAAATTGGATCTTGGTTGTGTCATAGGAAACCTGATCTAAAGCCAGGGTTCGACTTATTAAGAGTCGACTGCATTTGTTTCAATCACTTATTTCATTCTACTTTTTACGCAGCAGTGTGTATCCGTCAGAGGAAGTAAACGGCAAGGCAGATGAGAGATCTGTCATCAGTTCCGGCAGTGACAGCGATTACCATGACGCGGTGAACGAGTTGCCAAACAAGAGCAATCGCGGTGAGACTCGAACTTTAACTTAATTACATCATTTGGGCGTCAATCAAGGTAAAATGAAATGTTATTAACCCTTTCACTCCCATGGCCACCATGGTCACTCCCATCAACATCTCACAGTATCAATATAAAATAAGTTGATTGGTGTTGAGAAAATGAAATTTGATCATCCATCACAAACTTTCTCGGATCAAAGATAACATTCTCCCAACCTATTAATAGAAAATATATGAAAAAAAGTAATGAGAATTTTAAAACTCATCGTTTTGGCACTCTGGGAGTTAAAGGGTTAAACAAAGAACAGTTAGCAGCCGTCCTTATCGAGAGACAGTGGAGTAGCACAGAAATTTTCCCTAGGCTAGGCATATTCAGGAGTGGATTAGGAAACCAATTCTAAGGTGACAGTCCTCCGTACTATTGATATAGACCTGAAGTCAGATGCCGTTTGTGTTTATGTTATCGCTCCTTGCGCCCAGCTGTTTTGACAACCATTTTCGTTTCCACTTCTCCCTCGACCCCATTCCTAACCAGTAGCTCAGTTGATCATAAAACAAACAAACAACACACAAACAAAACATTTAGCCAATAGGTGGCACACGAACGGGACAAAGTTTCAGCAGCGTAAACTTCTTTAAGTAATTTTTATCTAAATTAAGCAGAACTGCGTCATCTGCAAGATATAGGGATAAATAACAATAAGAAACAACAAAAGCCGTCCCATGAACGCTGAAATACAAACAGCCTGGTCAACCAGTCAGGAATGTAGTTCTTACGAAAAGTTGTTCAGCAAACAAGAAAGTTTAATAGAGAGAAATTTGACAATCGCCGCCATCCCGGCGCTTCCAGTGCCGTCAGAACTAGATTATTATGTTTTAAAATTATATATTGTATTAATCTGTATGAATTTCAAGAGCGGTAACTATGTTTACAGTGTCTGTATTCAAATTAAAGTCATCTTCGGGCAGGCTTCCATTTAAGAACTTTATTTATACAAAATAACATACGCAAAATAAAAGTTTAAGTGGAAGAATTCGAGAATTTTTGTCAAATACATTTGCTTTTTAGTTGTTACTATTGTAACCATGCATCAGTTTCGTCCGAGACCAATTACAGAATCTGGAACCGTCTTGTAACGTTTAAGTCGACCCTTCCATTTCTTCTTTCAGAAGATGACATTGGGGCTGGGACTGATTTAAATAGTGACGCAACCTCAACGGTCGTACCTGACGGAGACCCAAGAAACACGTCGAGAGTCGGAGATATTGAAATCGAAAATGCAGATGAGTTTGTACCAAAGCGGGACACGGCGTGTTCTCCGGTTTTCAACAACTTGCTTGGAAACCAATCTAGGATGACATCGGAAGATGAAGCTGGAAATACAAGTAGTGAGTCTTTGAATGTCATGCAGGATGTCTCAAATGAAGTGGTCTTTACTGATGGAGTGATCGCTGACCGTGAAGAAGAAAGTGTGGAAAACCCAGAAAGAAGAAATATCCTCATTTCTTGCGAAGAGGTCTCACCACTTGATCATAGGAAGCGTGGACGGAGGCGAATCATAAGTAGTGATTCTGAAGATGATAATGACACAAGTTATGGGCATACCAACGTGACTACTGAAAAGCAATATTCATCTGAAGAAGACCGTGAGTTACAGCAACCAAATTCAAACAATCCCAACACAGAGGAATCTGACAATGGTTCTGACGTTTCCGATGAAAGCAAGTCGCACGACGAAATGTCGTCACCACGACATCTGCAAACTATAGAAAGTGACTCTGATGGTGAATTTGAGAATCGTGGTAATTCATATCAGCAAAGTGTTAGCAATGTCAGCGGGAGTGGAATAGAAGATAATACTACTGATGACAAAGATTTGAGTGACATAATGACTGACGAGCAAAACTCGCCGCAACTTAATCAATCAAGAAGTACAACTATAGCAACATTATCTAAGACGAATAAGGATGATGCTATCGAAATTGTTAATCACCATCTTCATTGTGGTGAGTCTGTGAATGATAAGTTTGATTTTACAACTGAAACAGCGAATAATCAGTGCAGAGTTGAGCGAGTGATTGCGAGTGATGTTGAAGATGATGCTGATGATAAAAATGAGGAAAAGAATCTGGATTCGAAACCAGTTAACGACCTTTCCAAGCCAGCTTCTAGGCGTCGCTCTCAAGCGGTGTACCTCAGCAGCAGTGATGAGAGTGACTCGTCGGATCTGGAACCCGAGGAAGAATCGGGAAGTGAGAGAAACTTCGAAAATCCAGGTATGTTTCCAGCATCGTTCTGTAAACTGCTTTCAGGATACGCCCCAGTGTTACCTAATAAAAGTGTCAAACAAGAACTCGAGAAGAATTTAAATGTTGGAGTATACTAGAAACCCGAAATCGATGGCTTAGAGATAACCTACCGGGGTGGCATCTGCAATGATATATTCAGTGTTACCCCCTTCTGCAATCCCTGTTTATCTTCCGCTGATATGAATGTGAATTGTTAAGAAGTAAGCTGTAAATAGAGTTGCGTTGTGAGCGGTCCACGGTGTTTTTTATCACACGATCGCTAAATAGAATACGTACTCGCAACTTTTCAACTTCACGTTTGTGGTATTGAGTTTCTAAAATGACAAGACTTATGACTGGATGACTCTCCTTTCTGCTTTTAATATGCCCCTTGCCAGCAATTCGTACGTTATACCTGCAAACTATGAAGATGAACTCAACTTAGCAAGTTATGTCCTGTTCAACTTAGCAAGTTATGTCGGTTGGTAACCATATGAGTAAAAGCAGCATGAGATGAGGCTGCAGTCCGAGTCTATTTGTTTCATGAGAACGATTGCATAAACTGTTAAATTGTAATTATATGCAATTACAAACTCAAATTTTCAAATCTGATTGGATGAAAAACAATAGATCATCAAACTACCAATCAAAGTAAGTGTACTTCTATGACAATAGTAAAGGGAAGTTCATTCACGAATACAGTTCCAACGCAATTTGTTCATGAATATGACTTACAACTAATCACATCATCTCTCATTCAGTTGGAAACTAATTCTCTCACGCAATTTTAATGAACTTTGCCTAACACAATCGTACAAATTAATTCCAGACTGGGCGCGAAATAATGAACTTAATGTTCAATAACATTTTATAATGCATTTTGTTTGTTACAGTTTCTCAGTGGTAAGTTATGCCTATTCGTGGAGACTCTTCTCTTGCTGCTAATTGGTCAGAATGTAAGAACTTGGATTGTGATTGGTTTAAGATTCACCTATCCGTGTCTAAGCAGTGACCAAAAATTGAGTTCGCAAGTAAATGAAGGGTAATTATTGTGTTCAATTAGCCAATCAGATTTAGGAAAATTGTAAGTTTTATAATGAGGTTAAATAAATTTTCCTTCAAACTTGTAATTCACTCCCGCCAGTTTCAGTATATTATACTCTTTTTATACTAGTCTAGTCATACTTTTTTCGCATTTTAATAATAATTTATTTGTCAACAGAAAGACTACATCAGTGTCGATTCCAAAGTATTATCAGATTACGTGTAGACACCAAAAAAGTATTACAATTCTATTACACGAGTTACTGGTCATGTTTCAGGTACCTCAGATGTTTCCATTCAAAGCCAACCCCAAGAAGTTAGTTCAGGAGAGAACAGCATTGAGTCTGCCTCTTCACAAGATGAGTTGAGTTACACAGAGAATTCAGATAAAGATGATTGTCCTCCTGCTCTCGAAGGTCAAGAAGTGTTTTCCGATAATGGGTAGGTACTTGTGTCAACGAGAAATGTATCTATCAAGAAGTATTTCGTGTTCAAGCTTATTTGAAAGATTTAAGGAAACATTAATAAGACAAACATTTTTAATGCTCTGCTTTTACTTTTTACTGAGAAGGTGAACGGGGGCTTGAGTCTGACGCGACACTATATCTTTCAGATAGTGTTTCGATGATTATTTTACAGGTTGTCACCCTCTCTACCGGTATTATCAACAGCTAGTATGGCTCAATTTAGGTTCCATATAACTATTGTTGAACTCTAGAACTTTCTTTTGCGTTATTTCCAACTCGGGTAGAAATAACTTGTGCCATGTAGTGAATTGGACCAATCTTTCGCGGAACCTTATATAGAAGTCTGTAATTGTATTGTAATTGCATTTCTGATTATTTCAAATACTATTCAAGATTTTAGTATTGCACGCATAA
>JANSTR010046117.1:0-13199 GCA_025434805.1 Antipathozoanthus remengesaui | reverse complement strand
GAACATGTGCAGGATCTAGAAATAATACTTCTCTGACGTGTTCGAAACCAGCAGTATGGTGTCCGAAGGCTCCCACTAGTTATTTCACGAATTTCACTATTGCACTATCAGACACGCTCAAAGCTAAACGAACCAAGAAGCAATTTAAAGACAATGTAAAAAAAGTGAAAGGGGAAGAGCTGATTGTGCAAAGAATATCGGCAGAAGTTGCTGGTAAAGCACAGAAGTATTGTCGCATTGGGCCAAGAGATTTCGTGCCGTTTGATAGCGAGCAAGAGTTGTCTATCGAGAACATCAAAATTGTGATGTGCTGGCAGGCGAACAGGGTCCATCTTGTAAAGCTACTGAACAAATACCAAGTATGAAAGTCATCTACGTGCGATTTATTTCTGCCAATACAGAAGACGATTTACCGGTCATTGTTGACGAATACAACGACATTAAGCCCAAAATTGCATGTCAGTCTGTGCCACAGACAAGTTCAAGTCCAAGTAAGTTTGTTCCACTAAGCTTCTCCTGTTGCAGACATGATAAAACTGGGCAAACTTGACAGTAACCCAACCTTCTCGGCCATAAAGTATAACTCTACAGTTATCAACCTACATGAATTCGACTTGGAAATTGGTACATGGTCTAAAGTAACAGCAACGGTGGAATTTAGAGAAGAAAAGGACAATGTCTGGATAGTCAAAAGATATTTGCTAAAGGTCAAGGAGATTATTGCAAGCACTAACCAGACAATGGAATAACACACACTCAAAACTGTACAGATGCATCTCTTGGCTAGGAATTTTGCTTCACAATTGGAATGCAAAGTTGCAGAGCAGCATGCAGTTGGAGAATTTGGAAAAGTTCCACGTTATAGGAAAATATTCTATGGTGAGGATGACAACGAAGAATGCGTAACTGTGAAGGAATTCATTTCTGGTAAATTTCTGCTGAGGAGTCAGATATCGTTGGTCAAAAAGCTGAATGTCTATCACACTTTTCTGACTGATGAAAAGTCTGAGAAAAAGTTGCTACTCGTAGATATACAAGGAAGTGGCTATGACTTCTTCGATCCCGAAATTGCTTCAGACGACCTGTATGATTCCAGTACTAATGAATTCCTTTACTGCACTGGCAATCTGTCAAAAATGGCCATCCAAAATTTATCCAGAAACATAACTGCAACAAATATTGTGAAATTGTGGGACTAAAACCACTTAAATAGAGATTTCTGAACGGAAATCATGGGTGGAGGCAACTTTGAGAAGTGGCAGATCCTGGATTTGTCAAAAGGGGGTTCCATTTCTGAAACTCTGTATAATACTCATTTGTTTGGTCAAAGTTTGACAAAAAATGTTTCTTTTATTGTTAATAAAACCTGTCATGTCAAAACCAGGCTATAACAACTGAGCACAACGCAAAACTACTCATATTTGTAATAATATTATTTTATTAAAAATTATTTAATATATAAGACATCTCTATTGACAAAAACTCACTCCGTCTCCTACAAAATAAGTTCTGTGGAACCCTTCGACACCCCCTGGATCTGCCACTGAAAATTATCAGTAAAATAGTGCAATAATTCGTGAAATAACTAGTGGCAGCTTTCGGCCACCATACACCGGTTTAAGTATTCACCCGACAAAAAAAAACGAGGCACTGCAAGAATATTCTTCACACAGTCCTTCACATGAATGTTGATGTGTCCAGAAGTAAATTTATTTCATCAGTTGAGAACAACTACACATTTCAAAAATTAGATTCTATGGCGGCCATCCTGGATTGAAGGTGAATGACACGTGAAAGAGTTTTGCGCTCTGATTGGCCTCGGCGTTTCATGGCTGGATCAGGAAAAAAATAATAACAAAAAAAAGTTTCGAATTTATACCTCATGCGCATACTACGCATGCGCATGAGTAATAACAACAGTTTTATACCTGTATTAAACCCGCAGTCGATACCTATGTTCTTGTACATTAGTCGTTCATAGGTTTGGCACGCATTCAATGCAATGCTTATAAATAGGAATGCATATTCAGATGGCTAGAATTAGTTAGAATCAAATCTATCTGTATCTATATTTGTTTCCAAATATTTATATCTGTAAAGTGTGTGGTTTCACTTCGTTTCAAAAGAGCTCGATGTATTAAAATTCCAGAGCATAAAATTAATAAAACATAGTAAATAAGTAAAGTAAGTGACCTATTTTCTTGGGGTTTTTGCACAAAATACGTTTTACGTGTTTTCAAGTTTCTCGAAAGTTTTCAATATGGCAGACTCTATGAAATCAGGAAACCATGGCAACAATCACATCATTACGTGGATAGCATTTAATTCAATCGGCTGTCACCAGGTAATTAACATTCCTACCAAATTAAAGACGAATGGATGAGGCATATTGAGCATCTTGGAGAAATTGAAGACGGAGAGCTCGAGGAATTGATTGAACCACCTTGCCTGCGTATGTTTGGCGATAAGAACTGCCAATTTAATGGTTAATTTGTGATGCTATTTTGTTGTGATTTCCATTATTCCAACTTTCACTGATAATGCAGGTGCTTTTAAGTACTATTTTAAGTTATAAAGAGGGTTCGAGAAAACTTGCAATGAAAATCACGAAAAGAATAGTATCAAAATTGTATCATTATCAAGAATTGTATCTTCAAAAGTCACAAGCAACAATACTGTCACTCAGAAGATTGTGTCTCTGTCCCTATATTAATTGTAATTCCTTCAGTTCAGTTCACAGATACACGACGGCCTCGGATATGATTTTTAATATTGTCAAGAGACAGAAAATTTGAGTGGCTCATGTATATCATCTACTATAAATTATACCTGTCGTGTTTACCTATAACTAATTAGTTACCTGTTGTGTTTACCTATAACTAATTACCTGTTGTGTTTACCTATAACTAATTACCTGTTGTGTTTACCTAACTGAATTAACAAACACTTTGAATCTAAATTTAGGGTGAAAAGTCTCCCAAGAAGATCCCGGTAAAACCAGATGTAGAGAACACAGGTAAATGAATCAAGCAATCAATCGATTAGTCAAATCAATTATTCAAAAATACTCTATTGCACTCTAGGACTCAATTACGGTATTGCAGCGACCTTGGAGCTGGGTGCATTGGCTATATATTCCAACCAATCATTTCGCCGCAAAAAAATCTAACAGAACCATGACAACTATATCCTAAAAATTTCTAAGGATCAAGAAAAGCTTGCAGACCTACGCGCTCGCGGTTTTCATGTTGTTGACTCTTTCTGCGCCGAGTGAAACAGAAATTGAACATTGTAGTGTAGAGGTTCTGATTCTGTTAAGCGGAACAGGCTTTAGCGAAACAGTTTACAAATCCCAGTGTTCAAACTCTAGACTGCATCAACATCTTTTGACATCTGTCAAGTCCGTCATTGCCACTTCCGTTTTTGACAAATACTTATTTCCGCTTTATAATAATTACGTGCGAAAATGACCTCATAATTTCGTTGGGATAGACTCTTCGAATAACTTTGCTGTCAATGCAAACCGAACACAGCCAAGTAATTGTTCTATCTGGCCAAGAAAAAAGGTTTACCCTTACCACCTTCCTGCATAAAATACTGATTTGTTTTCACCAATTAACAATACAAACATTATACGATCAATGTCCCTTTGCAGACCAGCAAACTCTTGTCTTCTTCCTCGTCGCTGCAAATAAAAAATTCCAGTAACTAGCTAAGCTAGCACTATGCAGCTGTGCATGTAGTTTTGTCGTGTCTTTTTCTATTTATACCGAGGAGGTATGGAACTGAGTATGTTGTTTGTTTTAATTATTAATGACCGAGGAGGTCTGGTACTGAGAAATTTCACTTATATAATATCAATATTCATATTGAGGGGAGAAGAAAGAGAAGAATTTTGACAAGAACTGTATGCGAACGGTTAGTAAACATACTGAATGGATTCCATAATTGGAATGCACATTTGGCGCCCGATAGGGGACATGAACTGATGAAGTCCGTGACAAGTTTAGTCCTCCTACCATAACAAAGAGTTTTGCGAAACTGCGCATTAAACGGAAGTGATCATAGCAGAACTTTTGAAAGTGTATATGCAACGGAAGTGGTCATAACAGAGTTTGTGATAGTGTACATAAATCTGAAGTGATTATAACAGATATATTATGAGAGAGTACCGATTCAGATTCAGATTCATTTTATTTTTGCACTATTTACATAATATACCTTATAACAAACATACTATATAATAATTGCTGCGAGCGAGCGTAGCGAGCGAGCAGCAACACTAATCTTGACGGGCTCCCTGCGGTCAATGCCAGTTCTAAACTCGATTTTTGGACTGGCTCGCTGGCTGGCTGGCGACAGATGATTTTGTAAACACGCGGTATATTGATCAGCGGTGGCCAACAAAACTGCAAGAAAGATACTAGATAGTTGGAGATTGCGATGAAACTGCGAGGTAGGTTCAAACAATGTTAAATGCAGATTTAATTGTTAGTGCAAGTATTCATCAAGCCGATCGTCGCTTTAGCGACGTATTTAGACTGGGATTTAGAGGAAGACAATGTGCTTTTATGAGTCTTGCAGCTCTCTTTATACGCGCAAACTCGTGTCGTGTTTTGCAATGGACGGCCCTCACAGTTGATCAGATAATGGTAGATGGTGATGCTATGTAACTAAAAGCCTATGATGATGATACTATTCCAGATATTGTCGCTGACATATTACAATATATATATTCTGCAGCTATTCCGCCGGTTTGTCACGTAATATCCTTTCAGATCGATGTGACTGAGTCTGACTGCACTATTTTATTTCCATTTGGCGGGATAACTTTCAAATCAGTGCAAGCAAGTATTCTCTATGTATACATCGTCTGATATTAATTAACTTATTATAACAGATTTCGTTCACGATAATTTTATATGTTGTCGACCATGTAGTTCCGGGTTTAAACGAAAATTCAAAAGACATCGGCTTGCATGCATGACCCTGGGTACCAGAGGCAAAACTCGCTGATCAAATCAACGCTTATCGATAAATGCAAGAATTTGGAGTTTGGGACAAAGTGTGAAAAACCGTTTAAAATCAGCAGTTCAATGCAGTGCCAGTCAGAATTATTATTGAATTCCTTAGCCCTGGACCGACAAGTATTTTTATTGCTGATATGTCCCTGTGGGTTGGGAGCCAGACGGTAACTCTGAAAGCTCTACATGGTTGTTCGCAGCACTTTCAATTATTGTTAGCAACTTCTAGTGGTTTTTCTCTTTAAATCAGTAGAAAACATAAAACATGTATTTACTGCCTTAAATAGGATTATAATTAAGAATAGAGTGGAAAAGAAGAATTTAGAACAAATGTCAAAAAAATTTACAGTTTCCATATTCAAACTCCAATTTGCATAATTACTTTCGCATAAATTATAAATGATGACGTCAGCCAATTAATGTCAAAAGTTGCGTTCATTATCGAACTACAGGTACTGAAAGTTCCGTTTTGATTGCTTTAAAGCTGTGATTTTAGGTCCGAAAAACTTTGTGGGTCCATTTGACCCCCCTCCCCCCCTTGGACGTTCGAGGGTTAAAGTGTACATTAATTCAACTGATTTAGGCCCTTTTTATGATCCGATCCGATGATCCTACCGATGATCCGGTCCAAGTTTTGGTCAATATAGTTCTTGTACAGCTGATATTCACATATGGCGTTCATGGCCAGTCGCAATGACGCTCGTGCTTTTTGTCGCTACAGCCGTCAACGTGTTGCAGCTTCTTTAATCATATATTTCACTTATAGCTGACAGTCGATCGGTAGCATAACTCGGTACAATGTCGAATAAACTGGAGGCAATCAAAGACTAAAGAATCACAATCAAAGAAGAAGATGAGAATGTTATACTCAAAGTCGGTCGTACATGAACTATGGGGCAAATTATATTTGAACAGACAACTACATGTTGCTGAAATAGAACACAAATCAGTAACTGATTATCAGTAAGATACATAAAATGTGTGCAATTCTATAACTGATTTTGGCTCCATTAAATACTATACCACTGAATTGTAGAAAAGTTTAGGAGGAGCCCCCCACCATGTGAGTAAACGTTAGTAAAAGACAAGGAAAACCAAAATTGTAACAACGCGTGACGCACGCGAAAACAGCAAGCAATCCACGCTACATTATAGACTTAAAAAAGTGTGCGCTGCAGTTTCTTTCTTTCCTTTCTTTTTAACTCACCCAGCAACTCCTTTTAATTGCTTCGTCTTTTTAATCTTTCTCCGTTTTCGTCTATTAACAGTAACTGTACGCTTCTCTATTAAATTTTCTCAAGGCCACATGACCAAGAATCCCAACGAATAAAAATCACATATTTTGCTGAGTGACAGTCTTGCCATATAATAAGAAGAAAGGGTAGACTCTTTAGTTAGGATCACATGTCATAAAAGGAAATCATACTTAGCCCCAACCTTACGACAAAAGTTTGAGCAGAGTTTTGAACTCTATCCGGAGTTCTCGTCAGTATAAAGGAGAGCTAAAAAGCTCTTTTTGCACTTTCGTTGTTAATAGGTTGGTGTTAAATAATAATTTCTTTTATGTCATTATATAATAATATAAACATTAGTGCATGAGTGTATAAACTCGTAAGAATTGTGTTTTGATGACTTGAAATAACAACAAAAAAGATACACAAACCTTGCTAAACTGAACAGGTAGATCAAAGATATGAAAGATATGTTCCATAACAAGTTTATTAAGCAATTGTATCTAGTTATAGCTTTCAGTTAGGTTGAAAGCTCGGACAAGATAACTGTTCGTTAGACTAATTAAAAATGTAAAGAGTAGAACTTCATCTGACAGGTAAACAAAGGACACAATAACATGACAGTGGTCACCGCCAGGTGTTACTGAGTAACAGTACGGTAATAAACATGACACACTCGTCTGTAATGAGGGTAAATATCTCTTATTAACCAAGTACGAGGTCCGTGCGTTAAGTTATGGACCGTGGGCGTTTTTGCCTTCGCGCGAGGATTATATGACAAATTAGGGAAGGAAAAAAAACGAAGATCCATAACTTACCGTATGAACCGAGCAAACGAGGCTAATATGATATTTGTTATATGGTTTTGTTGAAAAATGTAAACAAACTTTGTAAATATTTTACAAAATAGCGGCCGCGTGAGAGCTTGAGGTCCGTACGGCAACTTACGGACCTTAAACTGGCCAACCACAACGTGCGAAATCAGTCAGCCATATATAATATAATAATATATATTTCATTTTAAAAACAAATGAAACATTACTGTTAAATTAGAGATATACAAATTAAGTTAGCAAAGAAATGGAATACTATTCCAGCGAAGGACTAAACAGGTAAATGGTTAACATGACAACTATAAATGTTTGAAGTTAAGGAAGGTAATTAGAAGTAACCTTGGTGGTACGGCCGCAGGTAATGGTGTAACAAATATCTTAAACAACGGGTGATAATCAAAATATTTAGATGTACGGTAACCAATAAGATAAGACTAATTCAGTAATTGAGTTACAGTGTTACTGTTCAGTTATTATGGTTTAAAAATTACACTTAGTTAAATATTGAAGATCATCAAATATATAATTATAACAACAAATAGAATCAATAATGTTTAATTGTAGAATCCGAAGCCTTAACGTAACTCTATCTTGTAGTTTAAAACACAACTTCCTCAGTGATGTCATTCCTTATTTTAGAAGAACAATCAAAACCTCGCGTGACTTTTGGACTACTTAAATTGACATCTTCAATATCATCACGACAAACTTAACAAATTAGCACAAATGGCGTTCAACACCTTGGCATCGCTTTCACTGTTCGCTATTACAACTGCTCTTGCGGCAGTCATTTTTCAGTCACTGTAAGTACAATATGCTTTTCTTCTAACGCTGATTAATCATTATCATAAGGTTCGTTTCTTTCAGTAACTTCAGTGCTTCTTCAACTCACCAGCCAGTAGATTTTAAGTATATTCATTATTCAAAATACAGTAATAACAAGATCGTGAATATGTGCACATGCCTTGAGGATTTGACTTTCTCTAAAACTTTACCAAAGCACTGTTTCTGATTGATCTTTAAAATGTGTTGTTAGACAGTACAATTATTGTAGAAGTACAATCGCGTCAGTTGAAATTATTCAAGTTTTGTTCTTTGAAGATTTATCTCGGAAATCACAAAAACCCCCAAAACAAGAGTTATGAACGCCAAATTGACCGAAGGTTTTTTTTATGTGTATATCACATCACGTTCACTATGAAACTATGAAAATAAAACCACGCGTACTTAAACACGGTGTTGGCAGTGCATAACAATTGATAATTATCCTTTCCTGAGTGCCGTTGTGCGGGTTATGTACGCAAATTAGTGTCATAATTATTCTAATTTTTAAGCGGTGCACCTATCTAGGCGCCACGAGAAGTATTTTGTGTAATAGTTGAACATTTTTCGTACTGAAAACGCACAATACTATTGGTCAGAATCGGTCACGTGATACACGCTCGCAGGGCTACTATTATCTCTAACAGCAATTAGAATTGTTTTGTTTTAATTCATTTTTGCTGTGAAAAAATGGCCGAAAATTCACCTTCAAGGTTTGGAACAACAACAAAAGAAAACAAGTCAGACCTAGTAAAATGTTCAATACCGCAAAACACAAAGAGTTCAACAAAATTACTTCATTAATTGCGTTCATCGCTCCATGGCAAAATTATTATAAAAAAAAATAAACCCCCGCCCTGGTCTGAAAAAGTGTCCTCAAAGTTGGCTCTCCCTCGGGCAAATGTTCATGTTTGGATACTCTTTCAGACTCGGATCTGTGTAGCTCAATACAAAAAGCATGGATAAATAATTAATTTTAGGGCAAGTAAAAAAATGTTATGTTTAGCGTCCCCGCCCGCTTCTTTTTATTTTTAAAATCTTAAAGACAAATAATGGCCGAGCAGGCTAAACAGTGGCACATAAGAGAAATGTTAAAACTTTCGTCCTGAGTTGTTGTGGCATTATATATTAATATACGACACAAGACAGCGGCAAACAAACAACATCCCGGGAATTGAAGTTGCGTTCTTTTTTTAAATCACGTATAAATTACGTGATGTTTGTTTCGTAAGAGTAATTTGATACTGCATACTGCTACCGCTCACGGCACTCTTGTCTGGATATTGTTGTATAAGAGCAATTTATACTGATAAACAGATACATATTCTTGAAAGCAGGTAAGAGAATTTACAAAAAAAAATGGACCGCTTTCTTATGTCTGAACGCTAAACATAACTGTGTTTTCACTTGGCCTTAATTAGATCAGAGTAAACACAGTACTGCCTTACTGTGCAAATTCAGTTTTTTCTTGCTGCCTCAGTAAGCAAGCATGAATTGAAGAGAGCGAACAAGACAGCCTCTTTTACTGGGATTAGAAGGCGCAACAAATCTTGATTCGTTCAGGTGCAAAGGATTATGGTCAATTCAGTAGATCATGGTTGGCATGGTTCGAAATGTTCGCGTTTTTATTTCAATGTTTGTGAAAGCTACCAATATTTACATTTCGCTGAGCTCTATCTACAGTGAACCGGCCTTTTAAATAATTGTAATTTGACCTTAGACAGCATTCAGATGAAGACAACAGGCTTTCCACATGCCAGTTTAACTACTTTCAAGGACTCTCTCAAGAACTCAAGGGCCTTGCAGTAAAAAAGGCTGCTAAAATTTCAACAAATAGCACGAGTGCAGGAAACACTGCACAAGTATATCTTCAAATCAAACAAAACAGATGATCACGTGCTTGGCCGGATCCACTGAGTTTTCGAGCCTATCGCCTTATCGGCTTTAGTGCCAATACTTATCCCCGGTTTCAGGGGGCTAGGTTTTAGTTACCCAAGTCTTGATTTTGTGTTGGCCAACAACAACAACAGCTTTGCTTTATTTACCCTTTTGATCGATACAGCATTATTAATACAAAGATAAATAGAAAAAATACTAAACTAAAGGGTTTGGTTTCCAAAAATATTAACTATAAAGTTAAAGGACTTGGAAGCCAAATCACTGATTGAATTAATTTAAAAATACAAGGTCGGAAACCAAAACACACACAACAGGAAGTGAGGAACATGCACAATCCATATGGATAGGGAAGACAGATGTATAGCTAACAAATAAAACAGCAGAAAAATCGAAGGAAATGAAAAAAAGTTGTACAATAGTTGTATTTGAGCCTAAACATAGGAAACATAGAGAGCAAGATTCCGTAATTACTTAGAAGTTCTTTTTTAGATTATCTTTGAAACCCTTCTGAAAGCCGGGATGATTTTACATTTTTTGCAAGAGAGTTTGACAGTTTTGCCTTTTGGTCCTTGAAAACGTCTGAACGGCCCAATCTGAAATTAAGGTACCTGGAGAATTGCTGTGATCGACTCAATCGAGGGGAAACATGAGGAAGTTGATGAATCTTCTTGCGCTCGGGATTGCCAAAAATGACCAGTGAGTCTAACGTCACAATTCCCCACTTAACTTGAGTTTCAGATTGGGCCAACACGAAATCCAGATTTGAGAAACTCTTTGAGTAACCCTTTTTTATATTTATGACTCAGTTCTCCACTTGATTGGCAACCAAGGTTATTTTTGGTGCACCACTTAAGACATCACGTTTCACTTTTAACACTCTCTTTCTGGTCACATCACGCAGACGGGTTTAAGTTTCCAGGAACTTGTAAATTGTAGACATAACAACCATATTTTTAAAGGACGTTTCAGAAATTATTGAATGACTCAAGTCTAAATTCAGGGATTTGACGTTACTACAGGTATTCGTGTCTTTTTGGATGGCTTCACTAACACAGCCTCGACTTAAAGTTTACAGTTCGTACGCAGGCACGACAGACAAAATTAGTTGTGGACTGTTATCGGCAAATAGATAATTTTAGATCAGTAGTTTGATATGTGTTTACTCAGTTTTCTCGCAAATATAATAATATAATATAATAAACTGCTGCACTTTTTTACCGATTGAAGCCTAACCAGTAACTATTTCTCGCAGATCGCAGTACAAAACCCAGAAACACAGAATTGCAAAAAGTTATTCGTTATACCACCTGTGTAGCACTGTTAATTAAGAGGGAGCAACAACCTCGCTGTATATCTACTTGGCTTCTGACCTTTGACCAGACGCAAACCTCGAAAACCTTTCTGGTCTGAACTCCTGAAGGCTCAAAACACAGACCTCCACAATACATAACTGTACTGTCGCAATTTGCAATAACGTCGCAATTAGTAATACCTGTCGCAATTTGAAATAACAACAAAAACGATATGCCAAACATTGATAAAATATTGTTTGGAAAAGTTTATTACAAATTGCGACAAGTTTTATTACAAATTGCGACGACCGTTATTACAAATTGCTACGGGCGTTATTACAAATTGCGACAGGTATTACAAGTTGCGACGTTATTACAAATTGCGACAGTATAGAGAGACTTTATAACGTATTAACTCAAGATTTATGTCCCTCGTATTTGACATAGACCTATATTCTAAGATGTGCCAGCAGAATCAGATATTAATCTTTTTACAATAAATTGAAGCAATTCCGTTGTAGTTGTCAGTTCCATATAAGTTGTTTTTATGTAAAATACATATAAAGACAATAAAGACAAAATAGCCTGCAAATATGTTATTTTAGCCCTATTCAGACGGGGGGGGGGCGTTTCATGCCCCCCTCGTCTCTCATCGTTTATTACTTCTAAACGATTACGTCTACAGTATACGAACTTGGTGACTTTTTTCCTAAAGTTTATCTGGAAACATTTTGGTGTAGTCATTTTTAGTTGGTAATTACGCTGTTGCCATGGTAACCAAATTCTGGAGCACGATTTCTTTCAATTTTACAAAAAAAACAGTTTCTTTTGCATTTTTTGTGCATATTTTATTACAATATTGTATAAAACACTTACTAAAGTTAATTAACGAAGTTATTTAGCATTTTTTAATTAAAAAATAACTTTTTGTTGCAATTTGAACATATTGAAAAATCCAAGATGGCGGCTATGGAAATCCGTGATGGCAACTTTGTGACGTCATGTGGCGTCAGAGCTGACGTATTAAATTAGCAAAGGACTTGTCCCAAGATGCTTAATTAATGGTGTAAGTCTCATATCCATATCATGTATAGTTTATGAGAAACAGCCCCAGTAACGCAAAGAAGCCCACTCTGAATAGGGTTAATTTTGTTGTCATACATGGTTATTGGTTTCGATTTATTTGAGGTTGCCTAATAATATGTCTCAAGTCGTAGTTATATACACTTTTTCCTTACTTAGATTTATAGCTGTTAATTATGTAGTGCAAAACCGCTACCTAGAGT
Organism: Antipathozoanthus remengesaui; assembly: GCA_025434805.1. Taxonomy (NCBI): domain Eukaryota; kingdom Metazoa; phylum Cnidaria; class Anthozoa; order Zoantharia; family Parazoanthidae; genus Antipathozoanthus; species Antipathozoanthus remengesaui. Next base: position 811 of record JANSTR010046117.1, on the reverse strand, counting down.
AGAGGGGTAGCCGTAAAGGAAAATAGATAACTATGTCAGTTTGTTCCTAAGAAACTAGGGTTTCTACTTAGAAAGTTTATTCGTTATGTATTTCGCCGTAAGTGGAAAACGTTTCAGCTAAAAATGTTGTTAACCCTCACAACCAAACATGATTTATCCTATCAGTAAATCCACGCCTTAATGTATTTCACTGTATTCCCTATAAAGGCTGTAAAGAACCACTTGGCATGCAAAATGGACTTATAGCTGATTCGGCTATCAGCGCTTCGTCAGAGCTATCGATCTCCCGGGGAGCAGCCAAAGGCCGTCTAAGCCTTTCAAAATCATGGACAGCGAGAAATAGGAATAACCCACAATGGCTGCAAGTAGACTTTGGCAGAACCGTGAATATAACGCAAGTTACCACACAAGGAGGAGGAGACATCAGGCAATGGGTGACAAGATATTATCTCTCTTATAGTCAAGATGGCTCTAACTTTATCAGATATCGCACAAATCCGACGGTAATTACACCATTAAATATTTAGCATTGCACATCATGAGTTACAATGCGTGGACAGATAACGTCAGATTACATTGGTTCTTGAAAAAAAGTAGATCTTACTACTCTTAGCCCTATATCCAGTCCAGGTGGCGCAGAGATTGGGGGTGGGGTTGGTGCAATCCGATTGTACTACAGTTCCTAAAAAAAATCACCTGAGAAATCCCTTCCCGAGTGCAGTGGCGTTAGTTCTCTGCTTGGGGGGGGGGGGGGGGGGGGGGGGGGGGGGGGGGGGGGGGGGGGGGGGGGGGGGGGGGGGGGGGGGGGTGG
>JANSTR010046006.1:0-13203 GCA_025434805.1 Antipathozoanthus remengesaui | reverse complement strand
TTGTTTTTTTTTTATTTATTTTATTTTATATATATATTAGAGATAGAGAGATAGAGTTAGTGAGATAGAGAGAGAGAGAGAGAGAGAGAGAGAGAGAGAGAGAGAGAGAGAGAGAGAGAGAGAGAGAGAGAGAGTGCGTTTAGTACCTTTGCAACAAAATCAGGAAAGGGTTGAAAACAGGTAATCTCTGGAAATCGCGAACGCTATCAAAACTGCAGCATAACTTGTATGCACATTAACTGAGAACAAAAAATAATAGGAAACTGTACATTTGTCCATAATTAATGCTTTTAGAAACTGCTTTTTTCTTATCAAAACTGCAAATATTGTTCGGCTCTCGTGATAGAAAATCCCGAATTAATGTAATATTAAAGAGATTCAAGATAAAGAATCTACTGCAGACAAAATATAAATAGGGTTTCCGGAGAACTCAAAGCTATTTTCACGACGAACGACGTTTTAGGCAAAAAGGTTTGCTGTATTTTAGTCCGTTTTGAATTCAACAAATCGACATTGCTTTTAAATCTGTGCGTAAGAAGTACTGAAAGATGACGAGGGACGTTTTTTGGCTTTTCTTCTTTGTTCGCGGAGTTGTTTATCCCTCAGGTAAGAACGCAAGAGAATTAAGGATTATTTTGCTTATGCTTTCTTCCGTCTTTCTCGAATCGGGTTTTCCTGATGGACAACTTCAACTCTTGTCTATACAGCTCTTCCAGCGTGCGAATTTCACTTTCACTTTATTTATTGCTCAGTGATATAAGTCTAGTTTTAGTTTCTAATGAGAACTTATAAAACTCTTGGTTCAAAATATCAGAACAATACCCTTGTAATAACAAACAGATGTCAAACATCAAATGGCTAACACCACACTGTGATGGCGCTTCAAGCAGAATACAACGCCAACACATTTCAGTGCAATTTAAGAATTAGCAGACATAATAAGGTTACCGTATACAACTCTGTGCATAAGAGCAGCACCATCCAAGATATTTGATTCAGGCGTTATAGCACCTTTGGTTCTTTTAATTATTTTTCTCTTCTAAAATGCATTATAACATTGTGTATAAAAAAATTTTTTTTTTGACAACAAGTTTCTTTGATTACCTTAACGAGGGTGAAATTTTATTGTTAGACAAAGTACTGATGGCGACCTATAGAATAGCTTTGGGCTAAACAAGGCTAGTTAGACGACATGATAAATAACTAAAATGATCTGAGGAGATAGTAAACATCTAACCAACCAATCACACATTTAGTTTAGGACTTTCTGCCTTCATTATTCCTGATCTTGTTGATTAATATCCTTATTAATACGAAAATAAATAAGTTTTTATTCTAACTAATAGTCTCTAGATACAGCCTGATTTTTTTGTTCCTCGTTTATTGTTAAGAAGAGAAAACAAATTAACAAAACTAAATATGGTAAATTAAATTTACGCAGTCATATCGAACTGTTTAGGTTTTAACTATGCGGAGTTCCATTGTTTGGACTGCCACCTCATGGGGTAAATTTTATTTATCATAACTATTTTATCTCTGTAATTTGTTCCAAAACGAACCAGTAAAGACACAAAAAGGGGGAATCCACTCCCATCGACTGTTTTGTTTGTTTTCCAGAGTTTTCCAGATTTTGCCATTCTCTTTCTCGTAGCTGCTCCTTATTAGTTAACACGTTTTCTAAGCACTATTCGCCACCCCACTTTGGTGCATCGCAAAATAAATCGAAATATGGGGAAAATTAGTTTCAAATTTGTTCGAAAAATTACCAATTTCTGGATTTCTTGCAAATGAGATTTCTTGCATTTCAAATGATGTGTTTGGCTTGTGATTGTGTTTTGAACTAAGCATAAATACAATTAACTGAATAATTAGTTTTTTGATTTTCAAGAATTGAAGGATGACGTCAGTCATTTCATCACTTCTTGTAACCATCGCAATCAAACAATGAACACGTGACCAGCGTTATTTAAAAGCTCAGGGACTAATTATCAATTATGCTAAGTCTTGGGTCAAACGGTCAAGCCACATCGAAATTCTTGCATGGGGTGTGGGGGTCACTGCATGAACCCCACTTTTGTATATATGTTTGACTAAAAGACTTGTGCATTTAAGAGTTAACGTAACGTAACGTAGCGTAACTTAACTTTAACGTAACGTAACGTAATTAACTTAACGAAGCGTAACGTAACGTAACTTAGGATAGCTTAACTTAACTTAAACCTAACGTAATTAACTTAACGTAACGTAACTTAACGTAGGATAGCTCAGCTTAACTTAACTTATGGAAATTTACAGAAAATTACAATATAGATTTATAGCTGTTTAGCACGTCAAAGAAGGGACTTCTTTATAGCTTTTCGATGAATTTCTCATTCACCCCCGCCCTCCGCCATATTAAACGATAAGCCCCTAATTACAAATTATTTTACCTACAAGGCGAAGAGATCACTCACCAGCCACTTTTCCGCTTGATGAATGACCTGTTTGTGAAATCAAACTACAGCCCTGAGATCCCGCCAATATCTAGAATTACCCCGAAGATACAGCTGTACTTCGACCTCCAGTACAAGCAACTTATTAACCTGGTTAGTATTTTACTACAGTAAAACCCGCTAATCCGTTCACCAACGGTCAATAGAAACCTTTAGATGGAGGTTTTGAACGCGTACGGCAAATGGCAAACTGCAGTTTGAGGTTGCCCGCTTGACGTTTGAGGTACTGCGAAACGTTCGCATTTAGATAACGACTTACTGCACATTCAACGAGTGCAGCCATATTGGATTTAGTACAAACGAAAGTGGGCTCGAGAAAAGGAAAAACAAAGTACTCTGCATACAATTTTCAACACACATTTTGCATTCAACATAAAAAATATTAAAAATAAGAGGGAAAAAATCTTGAGGGAATTCACTTACGTGAAAACCCACCTGAAGCCGTCGAAAACGCGCGTTGAAAACCTCAAACGTCTCATGCTTGCAGTGTTACGTGACCTCTGACAGACGTCCGCGGTTTGCCGTTCGCGTCCAAAAAACTTCGATCTAAAAGGTGTCTAATTTGACCGTATTAACGGGGTGGTCGCATGAATAGGTATAGGGTCAGTGTATGTATGACCCCTTTGTCAGGCCAAAAAAATTTGTCCGTAATAGCAAGGTGGTCGTATTGACGAGGTGTTGGAATCCAATCCCCCCAGAGGGTTTCTTCATCATAACTTTAAAACAATTTGGATTTTAAAGCTCAAATTACACTACTTTTCCTAACATTTTCCAGGCAATCTATTTATGTGGGTTTCAACACTACCCTTGGTGTTGTGTTGCCATGGTAAATAATACTACCTGGGAATGCGCAGTGAGATCAGAAAGAGCACGAAATCTACGAGCTTTGATTGGTCAAGAACGCAACTATCGTAACTAAATGTCTTCGCACGTAAAGAGAACGATAATATCTTCACATGTGAATGAAAAATACATGTAGCATATGCTCATTCATTTTCTTACGTTCACAATTTTAAATTCATGTTGTTGAGAGATATTATCACGTTACAAAAGGATACTGAATGGCATTTTAATTTCATAATTGTTACAAAACAAAATACAGCTTTTTCTTCATAATAACCAGGACAATCATCTGACAGAATGCATTTAGCAAACGACTGGACATACATGAAATTGCCTACTACTTGAACCCCATTTTCGATACACCCTCCTCACGGTTACTTCAACACCTCTGTTTCACGACATTAGGTTCCAGACCCCTTCTCGTCCATGCACGTGATGACAAAGCGCGCCATTCGCTGTGGGATTGTTTTCCCGACCGCCATCCTCCGTCTATTGATAAACGGCTGTTAAGAAAGCGTGCCCTCCCCAAAAGCGGTTATCGATAGATAGGAATTTGGGGGGGGGGAGGATAAAATCTTAGATAGGAATGCAGGTTTTGGGAAGCTCATTTCAATAAGCCAACCAGAGGTGATAACTTCTACAGAACCCTGTGTCATCATCTAAACTCGTTTCCGCATCTAAAATATAAAACCATGATTCATGAGAAAAAATAAACATGACTGCCGAACACCAAAGTTATATTTATTCGTTGTGTTTGAAGGGCAATAGACTTCACAATAGTTCTGTCAGATACCCGGTTTTAGGTCAGATCAGCAACGTTCCTTTGGCAGGCTGCCTGAAGATAGGGTAGAGATATCTGCATAACATTGGTGTCATAAAATTTGAAACTCGCCCCAGCCCCCTGCGCAACTCCGGAATGGCCAATAGTAACCTTAAGCAGTGTGACGTCATACTAGTCAACTGACCACTCTTGATAGCTGGCACATTCTACAGATCGCAACTGTGTGGAGGTAGTCAGCTAAGAAGATAAAATTTATATGTTGAAGAGGGTGTTCGTTGTTCAACCGCAGTATTTGGTTGCAGTGCAAGTTGTTATCTGATGTATGAGGAAAAACACGGCGCTGTGTTGTGGATAACACTGTTCAGCCCATTTGGCTATTAACTGATCCTCTCATGTTCTTGTGAAGAGGTTTTATAGCCACAAATCTGTGATCCTCGCCACCTCTCCTCTGAGTGAGATTGGGCGGACAACCAGTCGCAGGGACAGTTTTAGTGTTGCGAACTCCTCCGAAGGTTTCGGTTCTGTACCACAAACCTGTGCTCTGCTTCAACTTGTCAACTTCGTTTTTGTATACAAGGTTGAGAACATTGTGAGAGAAGCAACCAGCGTGTTACACTATCTGTACTCTATACACTACAGACTGTCACTGGACGAAGAGGAAGACGATGACGACATAACCTCGACTTCATCCACTCCGGATTCCCGGTTGCCATTGGTGATATCCAGGGCAAGATCGCTGCTTGTTAGACCGTGTGCCGTGGGCTGGTGCTGGCGAGAAAGAATAAAGGTACTTTAGCAAATTATTGGAAAAACAAGAAAAGTTGTAAAAACGTTTGGAAAGATGAAAGGATAACAATCATGAAAACCATTTAGCAAGGGCTGCTCAGCTGAGGAATTTCAAGTACACTGAATACATGTGGCACATTTTGATAACTAGTCAATTAAATTCTTGGACACACATCTTGAATTCCAGGAAAATGCAAATATTTTTGTCCTACTATAGAGCGAGGGGTGATAAAACAAAACTGAAATTAGGTGAGGTGAACTGTGGTCAGATGAGGTGAATTACGTCCTTCAGTGACGTGAGCTACAGTTAATTGAACTGTAGGGAGGTGACCTGTAATGTAGTGATATCAACTGCGGTGAAGTGAACCGTAATCACTTGAGGTAAACTGTGCTGAGGTGAACTAAGTGACGTGAGTTACAGTTAGTTGAACTGTAGGGAGATGACCTGTGATGTAGTGATATCAGCTGCGGCGACGTGAACCGTAATCACTTGTAGTAAACTGAGGTGAAGTGACGTGAGCTACAGTTAGTTGAACTGTAGGGAGGTGACCTGTGATGTAGTGATATCAACTGCGGTGAAGTGAACCGCAATCACTTGAGGTAAACTGTGGTGAGGTGAAGTGACGTGAAATGCGGTGAGGGTTAACTTTGGCGGTGTTTGTATAGATCAACTAAAAATTTATATATTGTGTATGCACAATGAGGGTGGAAAGTTTCAGCTGATTACCGTTTTGAGTGCTAGCCTTTCGTCGAGAAAGGTAAACTGTTATGGGATGAACTGCAGTAAGGAGAACTGCAGGGAGATGAGGAAACTATGGCGAGGTGAGGTGAAGTGCGCTGAAGTGAGTTGTACTGTGATGAGGAGAACTGTGACGAAGTGACGTGAAATGCAGTGAATTAAGTGGAACTATAGTAAGCTGAGGTGAACTGTGACGACGTTATGTGAACTGTGGTGTGATGAGGAAAAATATGGTGACATGAGGTGAAGTGCGGTGAGTTGAAATGTGATGAGGTGAACTGTGATGAAGTGAACTGTGATGAAGTGGCATGAAATGCGGTGAAGTGACTTGAACTGAAATGACGCGAAATGACGTGAAATGAGGTGAGGTGAACTGTCGTGAAATGTTGCGAAATTAATGCAGTGAGGTGAATTGTGGTGAAGTGACGTGAAATGCTGTGAGGTGAGCTGCGATTAAGTGATGTGAAATACCGTGAAGTGACGTGAACTGAGGTGAAGTGACGTGAACTGCGATGTTGTGGTAAGGTGAACTGTGGTGAAGTGACGTGAAATGCGGTGAGGTGAAATGTGGTGAAGTGACGTGAACTACGGTGTGGTAAGGTAAATTGTGGTGCTCGTGAAGTGACGTGAAATGCAGTGTGAATTGTGGTGAAGTGACGTATAAAATGTGATGAGTTCTTAAATAGTGTTTCCTAACAATAGCTTTCGCTAATATTCTAGGGGGCGGTCAGTTGAGGTGAATCGTGTTGAAGTGACGTGAAATTCAGTAAGATGAGATCAACTGTGATGAAGTGACCCGAAATACATTAAGGTCAACCGTGATGAAGTGACCTGAAATGCAATGAGGTGAATTGTGGTGAAGTGACGTGAAATGCGGTGAGGTGAATTATGAAGAGATGTGAACTGCGCCGAGGTGAGTTGAATTGTGGTGAAGTGACGTGAAATGCGGTAAACTGTGGTGAAGTGACATGAACTGCAGTGAGGTGAGGTGATCTGTAGTGAAATGTTGCGAAATTAATGCGGTGAGGTGAATTGTGGTGAAGTGACGTGAAATGCTGTGAGGTGAGCTGCGATTAAGTGATGTGAAATGCCGTGAGGTGACGTGAACTGAGGTGAAGTGACGTGAAATGTGGTGAGGTGAGATGAATTGTGGTGATGTGACATGAAATGCGGTGAGGTGAGGTAAACAGCACTGAACTGCGATGAACGAGACGTCTAGAACCCTCAGCGAAAAGGTCAAGTGATATATAAATTTCCAAATGACCGAGCAATATAAAAGTTACAGGTAGGAAATATACAGGTAGTTAAACTGCTGATAAATTTCTAAGCTGCCGGAAACTACAACTTCAAGCTAACTATGTACACATACATAAAAATACATGTCGAAAGTTTATCAGTTGATAATATATTCTTCAACAACAGTGTGAACAAAGTAAAACTACATGTATGCATTCTTTGAGATGGACAAAAAAGCAAAGTCTAAGCAACAAAATAATTATTTTCGTTCTGTATACTATAATATACAATGTCTATCAGCTAATGCTAAGCTTCTGGCTACTTCTTTGATCTTGTTCATAGCATACGGTAGACTGAGGTCGTCTTACTGTCGAGAGTCTACATGTAGGTGCCCGTGTTGTTCCACACAGGTGGGAGATTTATCTTGAAAGCTTCTAAGCGTTAGATTTGAGAAACGTTTAGAATCTTGAAATTTGTTTTTTTTTAATTATTTTTATGCTCGAACACCTTTCTTGGGCACTTTAATAAGAACCTTGCTACCTTTCACGTTGTTTTGAGTTGCTGGAAGTTGCACTATTTCTTTTCTCAATCGTTACTCCACAAAATTGGCAATCACTTGTTAGTAGGGTTAATGAACGTGTGACAGAAAAAGACATGAGCAGAAGACAAACAGAAAAACAGTGAGTATAGAGAACAGAAGCAAACCAGACAACAATGACAAACATCCCCTTCCTCCCCCCTGCACCCTCTCCATAACTATACACTGTCACAGCAACAAGCTCACCTCCAAAGTATTAGCAGGAGCATAAATCTGAGTATTCCAAGACAAAGAACTTCCCTGACCATTTGGAACACTATCTGAAGACAAAATAACAGGTTTTCTGTAAGACGACAGAACTGAAATGCAATAATTGAACATTTGTCATTTATATACCCAGTACAGGACATTTTAACTTCAAAGTGAGGAAAGGGCAGGGAAGCCATATATCCAGATGCGGGGCACTTGATCAAACCTTCCTTCCTGAGAGTCAGGAACGGTCCTCATGGTGAGATGATTTGATTTCTATCAAGCATTGTGTTGAAGTTCACTAAAAAACAAGAATTAAATTTTCTGGTGGACAAAATCTTTATGTGCCAGTACAATACAATATGTATATGCATTATTTGGTCTTTAGATGTGGATATGATAGCACTTGATCAAACCTCTTCAAGAAAGACAATCAGAGAAAATATACCATTACCACGTCTTCCTAGCTCCCACAATTATGCTATTAACATTGATAGCTGCATTATAACTTGCCCACAGCCATTCCATTTGATGTCCCAAGGTTAGCTGTCACAGCACCAGCTTCCTGTATTCCAGCCAAGGCCGAAGGGGCTCTGGATCCACTTGTAACATCCTCACCAAGTCTCCCAAGCATCCCAACTCGCATTTCAATATCTTGCGGATAAGGTCTTCTAGGGTCACCTGTTTACAAATTACTGAAGGTCAGACTTGGCCGAAGTTACTATCATGTCTTATTGAGGAGAGATAGAGAGTTTGATGACCTTCCCATATGGCAGATCTTTTGGTGTACAGTAATTTTAAAGTGTACATTAATTTATGCCCACGAATATTTTTCTAAGAACATGCTTCTCTTACAAGGGAGAAAAAATGGCAACAACAGCAACAGTTATTTTGTATCTCAACACTAATCCTAAATTATGATCGGCCTAACCCTAAACCTACCTTTAGAATCTTCTTCCAACCCTTTGTACTAGCTCTAAATACCTTAAACCTAATGCTAATCCTAATGATCACCCTAAGGTACCTAAACCTTATTTTCAACCTTTATATATAGCTCTAACCTTAAACCTAATGTTGACCCGAATGATCAGTCTAACCCTAAACCTACCTTTAGAACCCTATTTCCAACCCTTTATACTAGCTTTAGCCTTATCTAATGCTAATCCTAATGATCAACTTGACCCTAAACCTTATTTCCAATTCTTGACTAACCTTAAACCTAACCCTAATCTTAATGATCAATCTAACCTCAACCTAAACCTTATTTTCAACCCAGTATTCTATTTCTAACCTTGAACCTAATGCTGACCCTAACCCTAATCTTTATGCTAGCTCTAACCCTAAACCCTACCTTGATCCAAATGATCACCCGAGGTACACTATAACCCTAACTTTACTTCCAACACTTTATACTAGCTCCAACCATAAACCTAATGCTAAACCTAGTGATCAACCAGTAACCCTATACGTACACCAAGCTCAGCCAGTCTGACTTGTCCTTTAGGAATCAATATTGCCATTGCATGATTGGAGCCAGTGTCAATATTGCATTCATGATTGGTCAGCCTGTGTGCCATTACACTATAAGACCTAGTCAGCCTGTGTGCCAGCCAACCATACTGAACATCTTCAAATAGAACAAACCTGGCATCCAAGTAGGTGGGGCCTCTACTGCATTACTACTGCTGATTCTGTGAGCATATTTGATGAGTTCATCTGAAGACACACACCCTTTAATACAAGAACATAACTATTTAATTACATGAAACTTTTTGTCACTATAACATATTATGGTAAGAATATAATTATCATGTCCTCGTGTCAGTTCACAGTGTTTTTTTAAGGCCGGTACATGGGTACATTGTATCACCTTTCCCCACTGGGTGTACCTCCTTTCCCCAGCCAGTCTAAACATTAGTCCAGCCAACCAGTCTAAACATTAGCTTGAGATAAGAAAAGTGCTATGGTTGTACCTCCTTTCCCACTTGGTGTACTTTCCATACTAAACCTAAAGAAAAACACTGGTTCACAATAATTATTTACTGACCTTCAAAAGACACACTGTTGTTCAACTCTATATTATATATGACTTAGTCTGACTGCTTCATTATAAGCTTCCTTGATGACACAAAAAAATGATGTTTGCAGGATAAATATCTTCCAAATTAAATGAAGTGGGACACTTTACCTAATCACAAACATTTAGTAAATAAATTGAGGGTCCTCTTGGTTGTCAAGAGTCCAATCCTAGCTCTCATTTGGAACAAAAGAAAGGTAACTTAACTCTTGTTATTTTCCTGAGATTGATCAATTTTGTATATTGTTTTCTATTTTCATAAAATGATTTCCCACTTGTATGAGAAAATACAAATATACTGTTTATATCTTGCTTAAGTCATTGCTAATGTATCATTATCTAGCCATAAAGTAGGTGCTGAAGTGCTCGAAAATTTCATATAATTGACAAAGAGAAATACCAGAATCATTTCAAGTTTTACTTATAAATTATACTTTGTCTAACTTGTATACTCTCACATGTTCATTAGTACATGGTACAACTCTGCCAAGAAATCAGAGCCAACTTTATACATAATAATAATTATAATAATTTAATACTTACATGTATAATTATTGCACACTTCTATAAAATATTCAATGCGCATTACAACTTTAAATCCTGAACTTAAACTTACGATTATAATGATTTCTATAAAATAATACTCAATTTGCATTACAACTTCAAAATCCTAGCTATACAAAACATACACTCTAAAATGCAACAAGTGTTATACCATCATGTAAATCCTAAAACAAAAAGTGTGATCATTAAAAGATAGCTTACATACATGCCTTATCAGTATAATTGTATTCTTTAATTTATTGTATTGAGACTAGTTTTATTTATTTTAAAAAACAAGCTGTTTGTGAGAAAGTTCTAGCAGATCCAGGGGTCCAGAAAATTGCATCAAATTTTGTGTATACCTTTTGTAGCTTGCTCCACTGCTGATAACTTCTTATTTGCTTGAAACAAAGCTTGTGCCTAAAAGAAAAATCACATTTGCCTCAGACTGATTCAGAGAACACAAGGTCACAACAACAATACATGTACTTGTAATACATAATTTATAATAAAATCAACCATGGGTTGACAAAATGTCTGCACCATAAGGTGTCAGAGAAGAAAGATGACATTTTGAGCTTTTAAACCTTTTATAGCTTCATTGGAGCATCATGATGCTCTGATGAAGGGCTAATACATGAGATTCATGCTTACTGCATTCATGAGACTGCTGGACACTTGTAAGCAGACTTTTTATAAGACTTTAAGAACAAAATAAATAGAAATTCAGATGTCAGTCAGTCTTGGATATAAAACTAAACAATCATAGGTTTTACCAGAGTTTGCTCAGCTTCTTTCAGTTGAGATTCTAGGTTCAGTATGTCCTGGTCAGTTCTTGCAACTTCACTCTTAACTGATTCTATTTCTTGTTGTCTGCTTTGTTGTTCCTGAGCTGTAAGAAATACAATATACTAAGTAAGTACGTGACTTTATTTAAGTCTCAATCTTCTAGCCAGGCTTCGACCCCCCTAACTGGGTAGACTATACCACTACAAGGTGGTTGGAGAAGTTACAGATCTCTGAGGGCCTATGGTTTAACATAGGTCATTATCCAAAAGACACGAAGGTCAAACCAGAGCAAAGCAGCACCTTCTCCTCAATTGTTTTAAGACCCTGAGTGTTGGTCCGGCTGAGAATTGAACCTGACCCTCCTGTACAGCAGACTGATGCCTTACTAACTGTGTTAACCAGGTGGCAGTTTTGCTATTAAAATAAAATTAATGTAACATTTATAATGAGATACCATTAGAACACAACAACGTTTAGTTCAGTACATCACATGAAATTTACAGAAGATTGAACCAGTTAGTTTAATGAACTAGTTTACAACCTTTACCACCCAAAATAACCAAGAGATCGGCTTATAAAAGGAGGTGACAAATAAATAAAATGTAAATATAAAATATAAGCAAAACATAAAAGGTATTACCTGTATGTAAACAAAATATACTGTGAAAACAAGTACCAAATTCTGGTGCCACAGTAGAAGTACTGAATAATTATGTTAAGATTCTAAGTAGTGCTTTGAAGATGGATATCTTCTTGGTTATAATCATGTCATCTATCATATTCCACATCTTTGGGCCAACCTAACATTAGATTTTCCATGACAATTTGTACATGCATGTCTGAGGAATACTGTATTGCCAGAATGATGACTAGAAGCAAATGTCAAAATACTTAGTTTCCTGTCTACAGAAGATCATACATAGAATGATATAACACTCAATCCATGTGCATGACGGTACAGTTACTTAAGCCTAATGTCAAATGCAAGTATAAACACTTAGGAATTGGAAAGCACAAAAGAATCTTGAATTCTAACCCTCTCACTTCTGGAGTGCTGTGAAGTATTATTAATATTGTCATACCGTTTTTTCTGCCACTGAGAAATGTTGTATCTGAACACACATAAACGATAATTTTACGTGTGTAAATTTCAATTTTCAGCCAATCAGTGAAATAGTCAGGAATGTGTATGTAGATATGATGTATTTGCAGTATTTGTATATGTTTATATAATAAACAGAATAATACATAGTTGCTTGGAAAATTGCAGAATAAGAATATAATTTATATTTCTTGTGTTCAAATTGAACATCTCACTTGTTCGCTGTGCTCACTACTCGTGAGATACCAATATGAACGCTCGAAAATAAATACCATATCACTGTGTGCCAATGTATTATTCTCTATTTATGCATGTTTACATGTAAGAGTTTTTCATATATCCAAATTAGTCATGTACACAGTGTACAAATTAGAATTGCCCACCACATTACATATTATTGCATTTATTTACAAATTTCAAGACTCACTGGATGCGAGTCCAATCACATGTCTTTTGTACAAAATATTCTGTTCATGTAGCTAGCCTTGGGTCTTGACTGCAAGGTAATGTTACAACTAAAACTACAATGGAATGATCAACCAATAGAGAAAATAGTTTATTATAACTATAAGGCAGCTCAATTTGGTGAGATTCTACCTTTTCTCACAGCCACCTGAAGCTCCTTGTCCTTCTCAATGAGATGACTGATTATCTGGTAAACGAATGCAAAAGTAATGCACAAATTGAAAGATGGTCTGAAACCACTATGTGCTGTCAAAATTTTCTTTCAGGTTCTAAACGATACACAATAAACTATTATAACCTCTATTATACAACCAAAGTAATTTCTATTTACTTATCAACATTATTTACTATAATGCATCTATCAATGGTAAGCCCGAGGGGGGGACCCCGGGCATATATGGGGCATTTGATTTTTCAGAAGAATTTTTGGTCAAAATCCACACCGTGGCGCCCCAAAATTTGGTCAAATCAGATCAAATATCCCCGCCTTGCACTCGTGATCTTCAAGAGAGGCATTCTCCTAGTCAGTGGATAGAAAATATTTAATAGAATTCCAACGCTTG
>JANSTR010045895.1:0-13205 GCA_025434805.1 Antipathozoanthus remengesaui | reverse complement strand
TGGTAATAGGACTTTGTGTTCGTCCAATTCCGTCTGTTATCATTACTTGTGATTAAACAAATTGGATTCGCACTTCGTGCTCATCCAATTTTGTTAATCACGCGTAATGATAACAGATCGAATTGGACTCCACTCAGTCCTATTACCATTACTTATTATTCTTAGTCTATATTAACGACCTTCCAAATTGCTTAGAAAAAGCCTCTTCAAGAATGTATGCAGACGATACAAGTATCAGCCTAACTGCTGCAAATGTTTCTATTTAGAAAACGAAATTAACAGAGAGCAAATTAACCTCAACCGGTGGTTAAAGCAAATAAGCTAATCCTCAACATTGCCAAGACAGAATTTATGATAATCGGGTCTCGTCAAAGAATCCAAACAAATTGTTGTAATCAATAATTTAACATTCAACTAGAGAGTAAAAATATTGAAAATGTAGACCACGCGAAATCGTTAAGAATTTTTATAGATAAAAATCTGTCTTGGAAAAAAACATATTACAGAAACATCAAAGAAACAGCACCTGCAATTGGCGCCCTAAAACGAATTAGAACATATATATGCCAAAAAGCAGCCCAAAAAATATATGCAGCACTAATTGAACCCCAGTTTGATTACTGCAGCACAGTTTGGGACGGCATAAGTAAACAGTAAAGTTCCAAATTGCAAAAATTACAAAATCGCGCCGCAAGAGTTATTACAAGATCAATTAACTTACGACACCAGCTCAACTGTTCTCCTGGACAAGCTTGGCTGGGAACAATTACAAATAAGACGAAGAAAGTAAAAGGCAGTGACAGTATTTAAAGCAATTCACAAGTTATCCCCAGTGTATCTACAAAATCTATTTACCACCCGGAGCACAGACTATTTTATTAGGATCATGATAGCTATAGTGGTGCTCTCCTGTGGAATGACCTTCCAAAGGAGATGAGAGACCTTAATACTCTATTAAGTTAGGCTTTAAGAAAGAGATACACAAATTTACTTTCAAATCGGATTTCCACACGGCAATCATGAAAAACAGTTAGCAGTTAAATTTTATATATAAATACTACAGCTAGAATTTTATTTGTATTATACTGATGATTTTACTGTAACATATACCAGTAAGATATCATCATAATTAGCTCATAACTAGTTTAAACTCTTGTGTTTCTTTTATGTGTGAGTACCTTAACTCTTTTTTTTGTTGAAACAACAGAAAAATAATAAGATTTATCAGAACAGACATTCACTATCCTACTCTCCACACACATTCCTTTCGCTTCTTAATTTTCTACGAGTACATGATACAACTGATTATATTGTCTAATCTATTGTTCAAATATCTTAATGTATAGATTTCTATAGCATTTCTAAACGTAAGCAAAGTTAACAAAAAAATTTCACAGAACACTATTTTTTGGAAATATCACGCCATTATGACGTAATTGTGACGTCACAACCCTAATTTAATTAGTGCAATCTAATTGGTTTTACGTGATCTAGCTCTCCTCCAAATTTCATAGCAATAGCGACGTTTTCATTTTGAAAAGAGTTCCCAAAAAGTTCAGTTTAATATGTGTAGGTTGGGAAGGTCGGAATGTAGGAAAAGGTACGTATAATTCAAATAAAGAGATTATTAGGTCAAGTATGATATCCATACCTTCTGCAACAAAGAAAATGTGTTCAGCCATTTCTCCCTGATTGATTATGATGCGACCCGCTTGATATTCCTGAAATGAATACGTGTTCAAAACATTTATGCTATAATTAGTATAAAGACAGATCAAGTGAATAGCTTACAGCTTGAAACTGTAGGTAGAAATATCTGATGAGCTTTTTCTCATGCACGCGAGTTGACTGCTCACGATTGAGGTGTTCAAATTAATCAATCAATCACCGGTTACAAATGGATTTTTGTCAAACTTACTTACGTGGAAGGAAACATTTTACCTCACCTCTTTGAGAACTATAATATATTAAATAATTTTCAAGTGGTAAGTTGTAAGGAAATAATGCTATGAATATCGATATACTGGAAATTTTGAAGTAATTTGTAGAAGTCACAATAAATTGGCACTCTTAATCGGTTGCATATTCAGAATTAACTTCCTGTACTGAAAGATTTGGCCAGATAAGACTGTTTCTGAACGGGACACGGACCATCTAATTTCAGTAAGGTTTTCAGGGTAAATATGATTTTTAATTTCTAGTAGCAACCAACGAATGTTTTTCATCAGGTATTAAATGACCTTGGCCTAAATTGGAGTGCCAAAGTCGAAAGCTATTTTCTTTCTAAAACCATGAACAACACGACACAGCAATAATTAATATAAAGCATTTTATCTATATGCCTTTGAAATCAGTTGACTCAATGGCTCACAACAAGAGCTAATGCAATATTCAGTTTTTAGAATAATCATTTTATTACCATCCGAGAAAGCTGTTGCTAGGATACCTCAATTATTTTTCCGCCGAAGCGTTGTGTATCTGTCTCTTTCAAATAATCTGTGTTTATCTATTTTGTCTGTTAGATATATACTTTTTATAAGATAGTGTGAATCAATGAGATTTCGGCAGACTTTTAAAGTTCAATTTGCTGGAATAGTAATGTGCTGTAAATCAGTTATATACAACAAACAGTTGCCTTGCGAAATAAACATTTATGCGTGCACTAGAAACCGCGATTGACTTTCTAATACGATTTCTAACTACAGGTATATATATATATTCACCATTTACCGCAAACACAGTTTTGGGGAAGCTTTTCGTTGTTGTAAAAAATGTAATATTACAAAGTAACATATAATAATTCGTAAAAATCTAATCCTAACTCCTCACAGCAGTTAGTAAGTTGTGTCATGACTTTCGGCTACACAAGCAACTATTTTTTATATATTAATTATTATCTTATCGACTGAAGCCCCAAATCGTCTTATCTGGGCATTTTATAAGTGGATTTACAAATGTATAGGTTTTGCACATATCAAAATTGAATATTTATAAAACAAGATGTATGAACAATTCCGACATAAAACAAAATGTGGTCATTTTTATATTAATGAGAAAAGCAAAAATCAACAGTATTACCTGCCGAGCCATTAAAGTCACCATTTTGGTCTTGTCTTCGTCTGGCAGTTTCTTTAAAATACTCGTATTGTTTATGTAATGTTCAATTTCTTTCACATAGCGATTCTGGACCCGCTTCACAGATTGGTGAAATTTCTGACGGTCTACTCGCAAAAATTCGCAAGTTTCTATGCTTCTCATCTCGTCCGGTGGAGGAAGGTCGTATTTTGGTCCATCGCTAGATACTAAGCCCAAATACTCGCCGGCGACATGGGTATACGAAATATCGCAGCCACTGCTGTTGTTACCTTCGAAGTCATAATTATTGACCGTGTATTTGCATTCAACCGAGCCAGAGAGGATGTAATAACAAGATAGAATATCTTCTTCTCGTTTTTTCCTTATATCCACATTGTGTTCAACTCGTTCATAGTTTACACAATAACAGAGTGCTTCTTTGACAATCTGTAGACCTTTGTGGATTGATTTCAGGCCACAAACCACTGATTTTAAAGCGTGAAGTTCATCCTCGCTTCTCCGTCTTGCGAGAGGTTTCTTCAGGATTCTGAGTGTGTCGTTCGTTACGACAATTCCCGCTTGAGCGCGAAATAGCCGTTTATTAAATACTGGAGGTGGATCATGAAAAATTTCTCTTGGCTTTACTTTCTCCAACAATGTCATTTTATGCCTTCAAGTGTTCCTGCTCTCACAGTCTGTGATAATCTATTCAAGGAATGAATAACTTCCTTCTTCCAGTACTAGCATACAATTTTGTGTTATTGCTTTCTGATTTTAGGATTTCCTCTAAGATTTTCTGAGAAACTTAACGGAAACCGTTGCATCGTAAACAAATTGCTTGGAGTTACAGACATATGCAAATTTGTACCTAAAACAGGTGCACAATACGGAATATTAATATGGCAGATCACCAAGGTCCTTGTCAACTTTGGCACAGAGAGTCTACACTGCTACAGTCGACGACTAGCATATATGAAAATACATTTTTTATTTATACAATAATCAATATTCATTTTGCTTAACTGCCATGCAGAATGTAGACATTTGACTGTTTATTCAAATCTGGCATTTGTAAAACGTGGCGATGTTATGCTTTTCCAAAGCGAAGAAGTTTTCAAAAGCACTGTTTCAAAAATCAGATGTCAAGTCATTTCTTATAATTCTTAAATTTTGCTATTAAAATAAACTGGACGCCGTTAAACGGAGTACTTCGTATAAAATAGCTATATGAAAGTTACAGATTGGACATTTAAAGTAGTGATACTTTGTTAAAATTGAATATATAGTAGTGACTTTTCGTAGACGAAATACGTGTTGTTGTCAAGCTTCTGAATTCAGTTTAAAACTGTGTGAGTAGTTCTTTTTTAGAAGGAATTATCATTTTGTTGACCATAAGTTTTCCGATCACTTCTTTAACGATCACATTCTTAAGATTTTGGCGCAATTTTTATTTTCCTCTGCTGTCGCTTGAAAATTAACTACCACAGCATACAGGTATAAGTTTTAACCCTTAAACAAGCAGGGAGGGGGGTTCGATGACACCCCTATAGCAACATTTCTTAATTATGACTCGATTGTTGTTATGAAAAGACCTAATTAACCAAGAGCTAATGACATGCAAAAGCGTATGTGCAACCGTGCACTAGGCCAGTTTCATGCAAGGAACGTTTGTCTGAATGAAATGTGAAAATCGAAAGAAATGACGGGAAGAAAGCGTATTTCCTCGGGTTTTATTCGAGGCAGGATTTCTAATTTTTATTCCTGTTTCTATCGAGGTCTCTGTCGGATACAAAAAGCTTTGAAAATCCAACGAAAGGCGTTAAGCTCACCCGAAATCATGAAAAGGACAAAAAAAAATTTTGCCGAAAGTGACAGCGAATTTCCTAATATAGTATCCTGTCCCTTACAATGTGGATCAGTTCATTAAAGATCAGTTTTTTCAGCTGCAAGGTGATTTTAATCCTGAACAGAATTAATGAGTTAATTAAAGACCTTCATTTTAATCATAGCACGTTTTGCAACCCCACACTAGAGAATAAATGTAGAGAGTTACTCTGTATTTAGTGATCATTTCCCCCTTTTTTTGTACTTCCAATGACAACACAATAAAATGTTTTTAAAAGCGTTGTCTCTGACTAGAAATATATAGTTGTTAAACAGTTCCATACCTTTCGGTCTTCTTCAGCTTGTGGAATAAAAATAATACTCGATACTTCAATTAAAATGCAAAAACTGAACCCCAGTGAGTTACAATGACTTAGCATTATCTAGAATATACATCGATCGAAACGTATGGAACTGTTTAACAACTATATTTCTAGTCAGAAACAACGTTTTTGGAAACATTTTATTGTATCTACCATGCCTGACCACAATTATCAAATTAAAAAGGTCATTATAGTAATATATACGTAAATAAAGACTGCTCTCTATATTACTGACATACTATTACCATTATAAGTTTGAAGAATATGTACAATTATAAATCATTTTGGCACTGCAGCAGTTGTTGTTAGAACAAGGATGAACCAGGATTTTTGGCGGGGTAGGCCTCAGTGCATTGTAACACATCATCCTCCGCTCCGCCTGCATTATTGCGTGGCGATTGTTTCAAAATTAATATATTTTTTATTTATAAGTTTTCTTATCAGATCAGAAAAAAATATTCAGAAATTGTGGCCCAACTCGACAAATGACTTAAAATTGCTATTGTAACAAATACCGAAAATTGAAATCTCGGCTCGAACTGAACTGAATTCATAAGAACATTTATTCTGATTGGACTGTAGAATCGCGGTCAAAGTTGTTGGGACGAGCTGATTAATAAGCCCGGGAGAGCAAATAGTTTTAGCTTTGGGACCGAACTGTAATACTACAGATAGATTAAATAGTCAAAATGTTATAACAAAACATTAGTTCAATCCCCCTCTCCCCAGTTTCAATGTTGCAACATCTGAATGTAGACACATGCCATTTTTATTGTTTGACTGTTCTGATGGCGTTTACTCAACATTGTCATTGATGCGGGGAAGGGGGTCTTCCCAATTAACACGCTTGACCATGATTATAGAACCGATCTCAAATTGTAACAGAAAATGTACTCTTACTGACTGAAATTTTGAACTAAACTGAAACTGTAAGAAATAGATTAATAATTTTGAAATAATCGGCAAGCCATAATAGCAGTAAGCAGCAGTCGACTGACTTCTCGTTAACTGCATATGCATTTTGTCTGCGCATTGTTGTGCAAAGTAAGCAAATAAACCAAACTTATAATTACTGCAAGAATAGTAACATATGTATTGATTTTTTGTCTTCAAGTGAGCGAAAACGCGCCTACAGTCTAAACGGACCCTGTAATGTGTAGTTTAGCTAAGCCATCTGTAATAGCAACATAGCACATTTTGTTATGAACAGAAGAAAAGACTCGCTAAAAAGTAATTACAGCGCTTTATACTGACTGAACAAATACATAAACTAGAGGTCTACTCGAAAAATATATAAATAGAGCCACTTTAAAAAAATATCCCTGTTTATAGTCTTTTATGCCAGAAATATATGAAGAAAAATAAATTTGTCCCTGTTGCAAAACAATAAGCAGAGTGACAAACAGTCGGCCGGCTGCATATTGCGACACTCAGTTGTACACACACTGTAAAACACTTATTCTAATACTTCAACTCACCCTGTCTTAAGTGATTACTGACTACTGCATTCGAACAGAACTGCTACAGTATGTGTTGTCAGTTACCAAGCAACGTGGAGTTTTGAATTCTAGTACTTGTAAGAGATGAAGAACATTATGTGTATATTAAAAACATACACGATTAATAGATTGTATTGTAATATGGGCCGTGTACATGTCATATATCAGTTTGGTAGTTAGTGGTGTAGATATACTCACAAACTGACCGGTAGTCCACAAAAGTATTAAAGCCAAAAAACCAATAACAAAGCGCCCTCCCTCACTGAATTTGCGGAAAATTTTGATGATAAACCGGCCGGTATATTTTTAAGTGGCCTAAACTGCAGCTACCAAACGTGTTACGCGGAAAATATATACTCCACAATCAAACATGTCATGCATTATTGAGGAAACCTCCAGGTGCAAAAAGTATAGTACAAACAAATAAAATCTCCGATTCCATAATGTGTCATTTATTTTCCAGTAAATCTTAGTGCTTTTAAGTTGCAAGGTAAGTTTTAATAATTTGTTTTATTTGCTTCCACCATTTCCTTGGAGTTTAGTTTAGCAACTGTGTACTGAATCTGTAGAATACGAGCGTTATCATCTGTATGGGTACCTTAAGCTGAAACAAGCATCAGATAAAAATAAATTAAGAAAGCAGACAACAAGCTTTCCTTTTCGAGGTGGTTTTGTTAATATATTTTCACTGCTAAAGCAAAAACGAAAGTTCGTTTTTCATTAATTTAGGTGGACCTTTTCTTGTGTGGACGATTTTTGCGAGCTCTTAAGGCTCCGTACGTATCCGGATATTTTTGAAGCTGGCCATATTTTTTTTGTGGATTTTAGACTGAAACACGCGTATACACCCGTAGCGTACTCGAATCGAATTCACTCATCCACACTTATCCAGCATATCCGCCCCCGGATTCTCTACGATGCTATGATATTTCATTTGGTGGCCAAAATATTGGAGAGATAAAAACTGAATCCGACCTCGTTACCTCATCGGATTAAAAAATATCCGGATTCACCTTCCCTCGGTCCCAAAGGGTTTGTGGATTCAAACATTTTCACTCTGGAGAGCGGACCCAAACTGAAGTTGCGGATCACCGGATACGTATAACAGCAGGGTGGCAAATGGGGTTCCAAGATAACAGATCACAGTAATATAATGAGCCTCATAAGACATAACTGATCAAGGTAAAAACATTGATCCATATGCCCAATTAAGCAGAATATAAATGCTGCTTTAAAATACTTTTAATATTGTTAAAACAGGCTTGACCGTTTTTTGTAGTTTTCGAAAACAAAAAAAATATATCTTTTATTTATGTTGCTGAAACATCAGAAAAACTGTTGTGCAGAATAGAGAAAAGAGAACTTTGCCGGGCTTCTTTGGTAGCTTGTTCTGTCTGATCGATACATCTGCAAGATACATGTATTTCTGATTACAGTCTTCAGTAAAACTGAAACTTAAACAACACTAACTGAGTAATGATTCTGATTTCAAAAGAACCAATGTAATATATAAAATACTTGAACCAGATGTAGGTCGTTCTTTTCCTAAAACATGGGAAAATCTAGGTTCTTGCCGAACGTGATTATTGTCGCTCTTGTGGGCAGTTTCAAAGTGTACGAATGCCGGTTCACTGAAATCAACTGAGCGCTGATCTTCTTACATGTTAATACTTCTTCGTTATACTCTCAGTCAGTTTATTGAAGTGAGAAAAGCTTGGCATGCCTCCGAGTTTCGATGAAAAATTGAAAGTTAAATGAATTAAATAACAAGTTTTTGTTACTCGGTTTTCGGCTGCTTTTAAAAAATGAAAAGAACGGTTAGAAATGTTAGTATGAACTTAGAGTATGTTAACCTCAATCTTTGTACAAGGATTAAATAAAATTTTTAAATTTGTCTGATCAAAATTTCAGCCTGATTGTTCTTAACTTGTTCTTAATTCGGTTTTGGGAAATCCCAGCCTTGGTGTTCTTATAAAGTTTGTACTTATAAAAATAATATGTATATATGTTTTGAATCAAGAATTACGATGTAAATTTCAGTCCTATAATGAATCACGGCTATTTTATTATGCCAATAGCGTATCACGGCGTCCTCTTTCATCACTCCGGGAATCACGCGGGCTATTTTATAATGCCAATAACGTATCACATGGCGTCTGCTTTTATCACGGAACACGGCTATTTAATTATGCCACTATTTTAGCGTATCACGGCATCCTCTATCATTACGGATCACGGTTATTTTTCTGGTCTCACAACGCATCACCACCAATAACGGATCATGATAAACCCCTTTACCACCCTGTGTGTACAAAATCCGAATCTGAAAAGTAAACGTTGAGGATTCAAATATAAATCCGAATACGTGTCGATCTGGGGGCATGTTCCCCCGGAAAACGTTTTGAAAAATTGGTCCCCTGAGCTGAGACCCCATTTTGTGCACTTTGATGTATCAAATCGAGAAGTAACGCCACAGGCGGAAAGCTTGAGTACGTGACCGCCGACGAATGCACATTTACAAGCAGTATGAGTCACGTCATTTTGTTCCTTACGCAAGAACAAATAAATAAGTTTCTTTGTTGAATACGAAAATTGCACTTCTAAAATCAGCAAAAAATCATCAAAAAGTTTCATAGGTTTGACTGCAATTTTAATGCTATTCAATGGATTTCATCAAATTGTTGGCGGAAATTCGTCTATTTTAATTAGTAGTCAATAATTAATGAAACTCTAAACTTTGGAGCATCGTGCATGCATAGTGATGAATGAACTTCTCATTTACCGATGTGGATAAGGCAAAGCTTATATATTAAATGAATTGTAGATACGATGACCAAAAGTTTAGACTTTACTATAATATCACTACCTCTATCAGTTTTCGTATATATTTCATGTTATGAAAATCGAAAATCATGGCTGTTTCAAGTTATTTTTGGAATGTTCAGTTTTCCACTTGGTATCTTTAGATGTCTTGAATGCAATTCGGTTTCTGAGTTACGGCTGATGTTTTACCACCATGATTCCGCTTGCAGCACAGCACAGAAGCAAGAACAGCCGCTACAGCAAAATTAACGGACGACCGAGACATATTTCCTCAAAAAATATATTTCATCTTTAAACTGTCGTTAAACGGATATACTCTTTCATCTATAATTCCCTTCTTATTGAACAATGGAGCATAAAATATAAGTGGTATAAGCAATCGTCGGATCGACTGTTGTCCGTGACCTTGGCGCACTTAGCGAACATTTCCTCTGCAAAAGGGTAAGAGAACACGTACTTGGAAAACATTTCCTAGTAAAAATGACGATCACTCATGCACATAGTTTCATCTCTCCAGGGTGAAACAAAAGGTCGAAGTTTTACTGTTTACTCAACTTTTTTTTTTTTTGCAAATTCAGTCTTACGTGAACAAATTTCCTGGAACTTGAATCAGTCAGACTATTAAACCAGAAAATCTGGTCATTATCATTCATTGATTTTGTGTTTGCGCACCTGAAATCGCACCTATACAGTCTCAAGTGACACTGCACCTGTATATTTTAATTTAACTGCGCTATCTGCAGACTGTCTAACCGTCCCTCAATCTCCCGATTTTATCTGAGAACCCCGAATCCGGACTCGACCTCGGTCAGGACGCGAAAATCCCGGCCCGATTTTGAAGATTAGCTCCCACAAGCCAACGAGGAGAGAAAGGAGGTATCACAATATTGGCCATAAGATGAAACAAACTGCCTAACTTGGGTATCCAAGTGAATTCCGAGTTGCAGTCATAATGAATGATATAATAATATAAAATCACAAAACAAGGCTGCTCTAAACGTAGGATTTGCCAGCTAGCTTTCGACTTCCAACATTCCAGGTTTCAAGCGAAGCAAATGGCGCGTGCACACGGCATAAGTTACCATTATAAATAGCAATGTTTTGTCGCTAACATTTTACCTTAAATCACGCCGATCCATCATGATTTACACTTTTACGCTGTGAGGTAATAATACGACCAATACGTGAACTGAGTATAAACCTGCTGAGCATAAGTGAAGATAAGACTATACACTGTACACTTTTTGGTCCTTCGTAAGTAAGTAGTATCGTATTTTACCGGTAAGCTTTATAGAAGGAACGTGACGATATTTAGTAATTATGAAAATATACGCTTTTTCGTCAAAATTAAGAGGAAACAACGATCAATTTTTGGAACCATTTTGGCCTAACCATAGCTCTAGGAGTGCTGGAGATGGCGTTTTATGTCTTTCAGATTTCAAATTTTCATTGAGGTTTGCGGTTTTGTGGTTTTGCAAGTGGCCCATTTTTTGCCTTAGTTTTTCGGAGTTTTAAATTTGGAAGCTCAGTATGGCGGTTTTTTAATCATAGGCGGTTTATGGTTTCCAGCGGTTGTTCTCTGTTATTCGGTAGCTTTATAGACACCGGTCGACATGAAAAGGCGACCGATTGAAGCATGGAGACTTCCATGGAGGACACTAAGCTGACGTGAAATCGAGGCAAAGACAAATATAATTTTAAAAATATAGAAAATAGAGTCAAAAATTGACCGATTCTTCCACGTAATATGGTTTTAGATTTCCGTGTTATTTGTAATTTTTTTCCCGCGTAAACTGCGGACTTATTCTTCCGCGTAATATGCTATCTTTCAATGTCCCCCTCAATAAAGTCGTCCCGATTTCAGTTGGTCCCTAGGTTGGGAACTCTGTATCTGTAATAGCAGCATGGCACTGTTTGTTATGAAGAGAACTAAAGACTCGCTTAAAAGTAATTACAGCGCTTAAAACAATTACATAAACTAGAGTTCTACCCGGAAAATAAATAAATAAGCTCTGGCTGCAGTCAAACGTGTTATGCAGATATAAAAGACAATCAAGGATGCATTATCGAGGAAACACCACGTGCACAAGAAAAAACCAAACAAAAGCTCCTATTCCATAACGTGTATTTATTTGCCAGTAGATGTTCGCGGTTTTAGGTTGCAAGGTAAGTTTCAATAATTTATTGTCTTTGCTTCCACTATTTCGTAATTCCTTGGAGTTTAGTTTAGTATAATTGCGTTTACTATTATTTTTGTATTTTTAATATTATTTTTTTGGCCTTATCAGAGATAAGTCGTGCGGCATCTGTATCGCCCAAAAGTACAAACTCAAAAAGTCAGCTTTTCTATACCTCGCCGTAGGGAACAAAAACGAACTGTGAATGGAGATGTCGAAGTCCACCACTAACGCGTATAAAATATAAATTACTCGTTCACGGGCGTCAAGCCTAATTTCGTGTCAGAGGTAAAGCCGAATAACTATCAAAACACAATTCGTGTTTCTAAGAGAATTCACATAAAAGCTGCTTTTGAACTGAGATCATTTCGAAATTCTTTTGCACCTTCGTTTTTGAAAGAAGATAATTCATTCCTAAACTAAAGTATCTTCATTTGGTCTGAATATCGATGAATCACAGTTTTTAATTGAAATAACACGCGCAAAGTTACTTTTAAAAAGCTTAGGTTATCAATTAAAGTCAGATTTTGAGTAATAAAACTGGATAAAGCAAACCAGGCAACATGTATAAGCCTCGCACTCATCTTTCTTAGAAAGCCATGTAACGTTTGTAATGCTGTATACAAATACGTCATGAAAATACTTTTAAATTCAATACAACAAACTTTCTAAAAACTATTAAATTCAACACAACAAACTTCCTAAAAGTATGTTTTGACAACTGTAATGAAAAGTGTATACTAAACTGAATCAACCAATGGTTGGCAAAACAATTTTCCGTTCCCTAAACCGGTTCGAGAAAGCTACTGTACGAAATGAAAAATGTTTCTGAATATGCTTTTATATGTTTTGCAAATGGCGCGTGCACACGGCATAAGTTACCATTATAAATAGCAATGTTTTGTCGCTAACATTTGACTTTAATTCATGATGTACATTTTATTTCGATTGCTTTTTAGTAGGCTGAAACTTGAACTTATCAGGCATTTGCATTTAACGTTCGTTCTGCATAAGGCATATTAGCCACAAGAAGTGGGAAAATTGATAAAATTGTTATGGCAAAAGGTTTTTTTTTGAGAATTTGTTATGCTACAAACAAAACGTAGTTATATTAGGAAACGTTTTTAAAAACACTAAGTGAGAAGAGCCTAGAAAGTGAAACTAAAGTTCAGTTTGAAAAATAAAGCGAGAAGTATTTCCACCATGCGAACAATGCATTCACTAATTGCAGTCCTCTAATTAAAGCAACACTTGCGAAGTTTGATTGACGTGCGGCAACACTTATAATGTTTGCCGCGAACTCGTTAACCAATAAGCAATAAGTGGTGATATAAGCATGCATATTTATTAAATAAAACATTTGGCATCATATATGAATACGTAAAACCTACCTTTCCTACAACCAGATATACTCGATGCAAAAA
>JANSTR010045784.1:0-13208 GCA_025434805.1 Antipathozoanthus remengesaui | reverse complement strand
TATCTAGGGCTTTCGCTCAGAAGGAATTTATTGGGATATTCCTACAGCACTGTAATTTATCCATTAAACTACATTATATGTGTAGTTAGGTCGTGTAGTCACAATTATAAAGGATATTACACGGTAGCGCGAAGATATGAAGGTTATCTTTGAGTGGTCAGTGCAGCGAACGAGTGAAATATTAATTTATTGACACGATAGGATGGAAATGTAGGAAATCTGCCGTTCAATTCTGAACCAAGAACACGGAGACGGCAGCACAAGCGGAAGCGGAGATGTAAAAACTCTTCCGTCAGTTCTAGTGTGAATCAAGAAACCGAGACGGAAGCACAAGCGAAGCGGAGATAAAAATGTAATAACTCCTCCATTCAGGTATAAACAAAGAAATCAGATACACTTCTTCTGCTACTGCCTTGTCGAGCTTCCATCACCAACTTCTGAGTGTTAAATCAGGAAAAAACGTTAAGGCAAGCAAAGACCGGAGGACCAATCAAAAAGCTCTTTTCGAGTTCCTCACACTCCATTTTGAATATTTGTGGGACTCGAAACTTGGCTGCCGCTTTAGTCCTGTCGATTCTCACTTGGATATAATTGGTCACAATTCCGTTTCCGCTTCCGCTTCCGCTTCCGTGTCCGTTTTCGTTGCTATTGTGAACCAAGCTGGATAAAGAACGTGTTCAGAATACTGCATTTTACCTTAGGATTATCTAGAAATGTGTTAGATAATACTTAGTTTACTCCCGACACGAGAGACCTTAAGAGTACCCAAGAACTAAGCTTTGTTTGTACACACGTACCTTCCTCATTTCGGCTTGTTATGTAAGACAGCTTGGGATCGAGGCTTGCAAGCAGTCCCGAGTGACGAGCATGGACGGCTGTACATAACTCAAAATTTGAACAATGAACAGCATAACAGTTCTTTTCTAGCATGAGTGCTACGTCGCATTTCTTCCTACCACAACACATGCGTATACAAGCAGGCATTTCGGCTACCTTTCCAAGATCTGTGAAGTTGCCGGCTTTGTAACCACCCTTCAAAGTGTGATTTAAATGAATGTAGCTGTTCTTGCACATCATTTTGGAATTTGTTGCCGGAAGAGAACTCAAAGTTATCTCTGCAGAGTAAATGATGATATAATTTAATATTATAGAAATAGAAAATTCGCCTGCTTGCTATGTTGAGTAAGGACTCAAGTAGAGTTTAAAATCACGAGCCGTAGTAGTAGTAGTAGTAGTAGTAGCAACAGTCACAGTAACAGCATTAATGGCAAATGAGTAGCAGTATAGTAGTGTCAGCGGCAATAATAGCAGTAGTAACTTAACAATAAGCATTGTTTTACACAAGAATGTAAAAGGAAACAAAAACAAAAATATTACAAAAAAATATTAACAATAAGCTAACGAACCTGAATCTTTAGTAACTTCCGTCGTTTCCCTTCGCACAAATGCAATGGTTGGTCGATAGTTCTTTGTTCGTGCTTTTACAGTTTTGCATAGATCTTTAGTAAAACATGACACAATAAAGCAGTTGTTTTTAATAAGCAGAGACAGATTGCATTTCTCAGACACGCAACACAGTCGAGTGCAGGAATCTATCCCATCAACTTTTCCTACGTCAGTGAAGTTTCCTGCCTTCAGCCCACCTCTGAGAGTGACACCTTCCTCTGAGGTTATGACGTTACACTTTAAATTGCGTGGTTTCACCACAGAATTATTGTTGTCAGCTGCAAGAACAGAAACCAGTAAGAGTTTAGCTACTTTATACATCTGGATACATTGTTGTCCATGCATGGCTCTTCTTTTGGCTCCATGATTTAAGTCCTATATATAGCAATGATTTCTCTATCTGAACAGGTCTTCTTTCTGTTTCAGGTGATCAATCAGATATTCAGGCACTTTTACGTTCTTGATACCGTGTGAATGTAAATGTAGATTCATTAACTGCTTACTTATGTTTAGTCAAACTCTGAATCTATCTAGAAAGCTCCTTCAACGAATACCAATCCCTGGTAAGGTTGTTGCTACTTACTTTTCATTTATCAGTGCAACTGAACTTCAAGGTATGGTGTTTTGTTAATTTTCATATTAAAAGCCGCATTCTATTTTAAATTAATATAGTAGTTTTAATGGATAAGTTACAGTGTTGTACAATAACCCAATTAATTCCTTCTGAGCGATAGCCCTAGCAAAGAAATGGGCCTACACGGAGAAAGAGAAAAAATCTCTGACCCCGTTGCCGCTTTATACCATCTTAATTTCCCATGACCTGCTCCCATCTGG
Organism: Antipathozoanthus remengesaui; assembly: GCA_025434805.1. Classification (NCBI taxonomy): domain Eukaryota; kingdom Metazoa; phylum Cnidaria; class Anthozoa; order Zoantharia; family Parazoanthidae; genus Antipathozoanthus; species Antipathozoanthus remengesaui. The sequence goes on along the minus strand of JANSTR010045784.1, from coordinate 10,928 downwards.
CCTTGTAGCTCAGTTGGTAGAGCAACGGTGATCTGTTCCGGAGGTCGTGGGTTCGAATCCCACCGGGGTCAGAGAGATTATTTTCTCTTTCTCCGTGTGGGCCCATTTCCTATCTAGGGCTATCGCTCAGTAGGAATTAATTGGGGTATTTGTACAGCACTGTAATTTAACCATTTAAACCACTATATCTGTTTACTCCTATTTTAAACGCGAATAATATAATCTATCAATCCACACAGCTTGTGTACACCAGGTACAAATTTTACCTTCAACACTTCAACACTTGTTGTGCTGGGACAATCTACTTCACTCCCCTCAGAACTTGTCAAATCAAGGGCCTTGTGTAAAATGTCATTTTCCACGGGAATTACTTCATCAAATGAATCGTCTTGCAGAGTCATCTTATCGGTGCATTCTGCATCTATCTGTGGTATCACTGTAACTTGGGTTGCTTGTGCATTGTTTTGTGACTTTCCTGCGTGAGTCTCCTGTGGATCTTCTGTTGTTCTAGACTCTACATCGCCTTCACTTCTACTAGATCTGAGAAACAAGTCGCATAAGAATAAAAACATTTCAGCTCAAGTACACAGAAGCTCAAGTAAATCCCGGCAGATATATTTTGGCAAGGTTCGCCAGCTTTAGGCTTGGAACATAGTGCTCACTGACTGATGACAACAAATTCATGGAGTTTTCCAGGAGTTCTCCAGGGTAGAAAATATATTTTTCCTGGAGTCAACCCTAAATTCTCTCTAGGCAAAACAAAGCGATATCATGTAAGTTCTGCCATAGTAGCAACAACTGGTATATTTAAATGCATTGTCTCATTTAACATGCAGCTATTCAATGCACTTTTAAGTTTATGAAGACCTTTCTAATTATGCACCATCCTGAATGCAGTCTGAGCAACAGAATATCAGTCTACCTAGAGTCTACATAGAATACAAAAAGTACAATCATGAGTCACATGTTTCTACAGGTTTTGGTTTGTTTATAATACTGTTGAAAATATGTCCGCAAAACCCAGGAGTTTTCCAGGAGTACAGGGAAATTACAGGGCCCTGGAAGAAAACTTCCAAATTTCAGGAGTTTTCCAGGAATTCCAGAAGTAGTGAGAACCATGTTGATACCTTTAGCAAAAAATTGTCAAGGTCTATTAAATTACTTATTTAGCCCCTGACAAATCACGCGGAACTAGCTGCCAGACACGAAAAACAAAAAAATGTTTGGGGATAAATGGAAACTTATTCCCCGGACCATGCAGAACTGCAAACCTCCAGGGGTACAGAGGACATTAATGCCCTCCAAGGGTATAGAGGACATTAACGCCCTCCAGTGGTATAGAGGACATTACCGCCCTCCAAGGGTATAGAGGACATTAACCCCCTCCAGGGGTATAAAGGCCATTAACGCCCTCCAGGGGTATAGAGGACATTAACGCCCTCCAGGGGTATAGAGGACATTAACGCCCTCCAGGGGTATAGAGGACATTAATGCTAATTAATCTCAAACTGTACTGAACGCTCAGCAACGGGAGCGAACAAGAGTGAAAAATGAAACAAGGTAGCCCAACAAGAATTATCGGTCGCGCGAGCCTGGGGCATCTAGTCACTCTGCTGACCAACAAAATAAGGTGCTGCTGCAGTTTGTGTAGCATACCTTTTACGTCTCCCTCCACTGTGCTTTCTCTTCTCTCTATTGGGCGACATGTGTTCCACGTCTGGTGTAGCACATGCAAGGTGAAGATCGTCTGGACAAATAACACGCCAAGCCATAGCTGGGATCTATACAGAATCAAAAAAAATAATGTAAGTCAATATCCAGGCAAACGCCGGACGTTTATCACGCGACAGGAGTTACCCAATCAGCGCGTGCTGTATTAACTATATTAAAGGCATCATCCGAAAAGGCGATGAAAGGAATTTGCCAAAAAAACAACAACAAAAAAATATAAGATAGACAAGCATCTCTGGTTACCCAATTCAATAAAGGTCTTTCTAACCAGCGCTTTTACAGCTCTAGTTTATAAATGGATTAAGAGATGGGAAATCCTCAATGTTTGAAACCTCCTTCAACACCGACAGGTGAAACTTTCAGAATGGCGGGTATTTTGAAGCACGCAAAGTCTTCTGGGATGGTGTCATATGATCAATTCAGTCAGGCGTTCAAAGCGTAATAAAATAAAATGTATGTCTCCTGCGTTTTGCTGAGTTTGAGGTTCTTACACTTTTCTAAGCAATCAATTCTACGATTTTCAAGAACTTTTTTCAGTCTGTGATACTCTAGGGCCTTTATCTGTCAAATTAAAGGACTTTATGTACCAACAGAGTGCAACAAATTGTTAAAAAAATGAGAATCATTCTTTACCGGATTTCCTGTCTTTAGTGGCCGGATAAAAACAAACATTTGACTTTATCGGGTATTTTCTGAAGGTCCGAAGGTCAAATCAACTGAGAGTTTTCAAGGCCTTCAAAAGAAAATACTGTATACTCAAGGACTTTCAAAAAAACATATTGCAAGGGCTGAACAAAACAGAGAAAGAGAGGAGGTGTTCTGCATATTTGGCAAAACGTCCACGTACATCAAGAAACGTTTTACTTACTTCGCAAAGTAACAACCTATTGCACGTACCATATTTTTATACTGTTTTGACAGTTCCGTCAGTGTTTTCTCACTCAAATGATCTAATGCCCTAGGCAGGGATACAACATTTGTCAATAAACTGCACTCTCTATTTAAAGCACTATATAAGACAAATTGTTATATAGCAAGTGTGTTTTCGACTCGAATTCGCGCTCTCATTGGCTAAATCGAAGTCACGTGGAGTAGTTCAAATGAAATGTTACCCGGCTGGTCAACATCTCGAAAATTGTTGACCAGCCGGTGAACATTGCTGTGGCGCTGTCACGTTTGAGAACGGGGGCAAATTTGTTTTGTTTTAATAATTTGTGGTTTATTTTCCGTCTCAACCCTGCTTTGAGGGTGTTTTGAGCTCCACCTCTCGAATGACTCCTCATCCAACACCTGATTGTCCAGGAGTGCCTTAGAGACGTGGACGAAAATAAGTTTGCTCTCCGCTAAGGTGACAGTCTCTCTGTGTTTGGAAACTTTCCGGCCAACACGTCTGCGCCCGAGGCAAGGGCTGCCACGGCGATGCCAATTACGGCCGAGACGCCGGCGAGAGGGGCGCCGATGACTACCCCCGCGCTTGTCAGCCCAACGGATGAGAGGATCGCTGAAAAGCCTCCATACGCGTTCGCGCGGCCCTCAAGGGTGGCCTCAACGCGTTTGAATTTCAACAAAACCCCGCGGTATTTCTTGGCTTATATCAAATATTTTCCGTAGTCAAAAGCTAGTCAGCGACTCCCCTTGTGGTGGGAGGGTGAGGTAAAGCAGAATCGGCGCACTTGGCACCGTTTTCACATCCATGGTATCCCTATGCGCACTGAATGTCCAACGTGAACCCAAGCATACTTCCCTGGAAGTTAATCAACTTTTGTTATAATCGAGAACTTTTATAGTGAATGACTGGACTACCAAGTACCTCACCGCGGCGAGCCTGCTCGTGACACGCCCGTTTGAAGGATTAGTAACCGTTTCGTAAGGCGTGCCGATTACATTAAAGCGTACGAGCAGTGGCGCTGGTGATTAGTTACTCGCAACACTCGTGGAGGCTCGTCAGAACCTTTTCAGTCGGGCCAATCTCATCAACGCCGAGGAGGGTGGATAAAGGGGCCTGAAATTAGATATACAAATTGCTACAGTTCGGACGCATTAAGACATGCACCCCCGAAAGGATGGTGAGGGGTGAACGTTTACAAGAGCCTGCTCACCGCCCGTAAATAGACCCTTCACAACCTCGATGAAGGATGACAGTGTGTAGTGGCCGGGCTCAACGGTGGGAGGGGGAAGACAGAATTGGCGACCACAATGGTCCTTGGAATACGATATTTGGACCCCCGCTCCAAATTGAGCCATGAATTTGGGAGAGCACAAGTTAGTATTCGAACGCTTAACGGCGCGAGGAAGATTCTAGGTAGACCGTGTGGCTACTTGATGTCGTTGTGACCGTAATTAGGACCATGGTGTCGCTTGTTTTGAAGCGTATATATTTACCTGCAAATGTCAACCAGCCATGAGCAAAGCAACGTTCTGGGCTTACGTCAAGCGACATTATCCAGACGCTTTCCTTTCTAAGTTCCGCACCGAGGATTTCTTTGGTCAGCCGAATATCATGCACACTGCCAGCAATGGTGATGAAACGGCAGCCTTCGCTGACAGCGGCGAAGATTTTCGACTAAGCTTGTATTTTCGAAAAAGCGAGAAACAATCCCTGCGACTCGTTTCCGGCATTCCTCTTGAACTTCAGCTCAACCCTGATCTCCATCTCCCAGTGCAATTTCTTTTGCCAATACTCCTCACAACTTTGGCACAAGGCCCACAAAGCAGCAGCTATTTGTTTCCTCCACCGATCACTTCGAGGTGAGCTTCCGCGACGTCTTCACGGGGACACACACAACACGCTGCAGCGCGCACGAGAGCAGACGGTGGCTCGCCAGGCCACCAGGGCCTAGTCGCCGCAGCTGCTTAACTTCGCTTTCTGTCGCAGCGGTTGCTCTTCCAGGACAAGATGGAAGATGGCAAGACAGACGTGACAGACTCGGAGCTCCATCTACCACCGCAGGTGCGATCTCTGCTTTGGTTTCACGTATGCTTCACAACTCGCCAAATTCTGTTCGATGTGGGTGGTATTCAAAGCACACTTGCGCTACCCGGCAACCCGACCTTCAGCCAAACGAACAGGAAATATGACACACCTGCGTACACGCGAATATGCAAGGATTTTGGCGTTTCTTTCAGCGCTAACGTCCGCTTCCAGAAAGTCCCCAACTATGGTTTTGGATATGTCTAGGTTTGGCAGTGCGATCGAGGGCCCAGTCATGATGAGGGTGGCTGTGCGAGCTCTGGAAATCTTGTAGAATACATCCGGAATTCCAGGTCCGGTAGGAAGTACGAGTACTTTGCCATACCCATTTCTGCATACCCATTTCTTCCAACCTGCACATGGAAACGTTCGTATACTCCGTCCTGGAGGGGTAGGTGCGCTTAGACCTCACAATACGCCCTGGCACTTGGCTGATGCCCAGCCGAATGGTGCTTAACACTGAGAACACCTCGGTTACACGACGAGGCCCTGGAATGAGATTGGGAGTCAATAAGGAGATCAACACAATGGCGTATTGGACACGTCTGGAGGCCCGCGAAAAACGCATCAGCTAAACAACCATCCCTCAAACCCGGCGCACAGACCAGGCATGCTATCAACTATGTCGCCTCAGACCAGGCAACCAACTAGGTCGCCTCGCTTTCGCATGTAAGCAGCGCCCCAGCCGCAAGCTCGCACGATGCTCTAAGAAAACAGAATCACTGGGTTTGCGGCGCGGACCGCCTTTGCATTCGGTAGAAGGTACCGCTAGCTATTACTCGCCACACGCTCGATCAGAAACGCAGCTACTGCGAGTAACAGAAGACGGGCATTCCTACCGAGAAACGATATCACTTTGCCCGCTGCTCGGGATATAAAGCTAGCAATTTATCCTCGGAAGTATGGCACCCAAACTTTTCCCCAGTACTTTGAGCCCGTTGCCGACGCCGCGGGCGACAGATGAAAAGCCCTTCTGCAAAGAGGAAACTACGACACCGATGGTAGCTTCGACAGAGCAATGACCGCAACCGTGAAGCCGTATCTTAGAAAGATCCTTTTAGGCGCTCCCTCAGCGAGAGATCCTCCTCAACCTGTTGTTGCTCAGCCCCAAGTTTTTGCGCGCCGGTCGCTGTTTTCATTCACTTTTTCACAGGTCCTTTTTTGTACGCTTTCGCTTTCGGTTGAGTCGTTTGCGATTCCTTCGTTCTTCGCGGTCTCCTGCTCTGTTTCTCGCTGCTGCTGCTCATAAGCCTCTAACAGCGCCTTTCGAGTCGGACCGTCTATTCCAAAGGAAGCCTTGGGTAGTTTCGAGTTGGCGGCTCCGTCTTTCGTAAACAAAGCTGTTTCACCCCCTGTAGCCCAACTACCACTACTTTGGAAGTACCATCTCGGGTTCCAACGGTTTTGAATGTGAGAAAAGTCTTATTTCCAAATTCAGGATGGAGCTCTTGGAGTCTTTCTTTGACAAGCCGTATTCTCTTGTTGCGTATCACCTGACCACCGTCCCCTTCTAAAACGAGGTTTTTCCTGAACCACCACTCCTCTCACGATACTTTTCGGATGTAGCGCTGTGCTGTGTCGGCGATATGTCATCTCCAAAGGTCGATGGTATCAGCGGTTAGACTTCGTCGGCATCTCCACTTCAGCCAGCATCCACATCCGGGTCAATTAGATCGGGGCCATAGTCCATTTTGAAGCTAGTACGGCCCCATATTAGACGCTTTTAACATTCGAAAGCGGAAATGACAGTCTTAAGTTCAACCCGCACCATTCGGTAAAGATCCCAGGGGGTCTCAAGGCCAAAAGAACTCGCCACCGGGTTACGTTCAACCCGTCCAGGGCCTCTCCGGGTGAACCCAGTTCAAAAGTGTCCCAGTACTCGACCAGGGGTTGGTTCTCGTTCCGGGGCTCAATCTGAACCTCAGCGGGAGACACGCAAACAACTATGTAATTGATAATGCCTCCCGCGCGCTCATCTCCAAATTAATTGTGAAGCTGGGAGGTAACGTTTTTCAGGACACCAACCGCTGGGACCTCTATCAGCTATATGCGGACCTCTTCCTCCCGAAGCGTCAGCGACAAGCCCGCATTTTGGAAGGGATCCAGCACATGAACTTGAACCGGCTGCGCTCAGGAGCGGGCAACGCCGCGACCAATAACGAGGCCCAGAACGCGCTTCTAGGGGGCTACGGGGCTGCGTATCACATTCCACTTGATCATGGAATTCTACGCGACCATGAGGTATGCTACCCACGGACCCTGAGCGAGACTCTTACATTCGGGCTCTTTCAAGGCTTATATCTATGTTATCACTGACGCTCAGGATCCCTACTAGACGAGCGGCTGGAGAGTATCCAGCTGTTACGCGTTGGTATGGACCCCGACAAGATCCCATTTAACGCTACGCTCTTATCCGCAGCCCCACCGCGTGCGGCAAGACGAATTATTTTGTCGACTATCTCTGTGGGCCTTTCAGAGGCAAATTTGACTACGTCGTCCTGGTATGCCTGATCTACGTGCACAATAAGACTTATAATGGGTTCGTCGACGCGGACAGCGGAGTCTTCATAGTAGCCCCGAGACGCGACGAGGTCGTCGCTCTGCTGCTTTTACTGAGCGCGTTGTTCTCCGGGGCAAATTTCCTGTTCATTAATGACTGTACGGCCTCCATAGACGCGAAGCGGAACGCCTCGCGTTCTCCACGCGGCACAGCGGGATCAGCGTTTGGCTTGTAACTCTGCAGCTAACGAGCGTGTCCAAGCCGTTCCGGGAGAATGTCGTTGCCCTGATTTTTTCATCCGGAAAAGACACCAGACCGTCTTCGAGATACCCTCAGCGTCCGGGAAGAAAGAACTCCTCGTCAGCTTCAAGGATCGGAAGCTCGGCCTCCGGTCTCCGGCATCCTTTCCCAATCCTATTAGAGATACCGTCCGCAGTTGCAGATAACTAACAATGACGGGCCGATACAATCTCTTGGAAGAGTTGTTCTCGGAACCCGATGGCCTGTGAGTTGCCCCTGCAGACAGGACATTTGAGCCTGTAGCTCCCGCAAACAGGGAGGACAACCGTAGAGAACAGTGCGGTTTTAGTTGCTTCGGGTATGGCAAAGGAATTTGTTGGAGTGCGCTTGAATAAAGACTACGTGAATTGGTCGAGTGAGCAGGACGTAGAAAAGAACTACAAGCGGTACGAGTCCGCGCTCTCCTCTCGTGTAACAGACAGTCTCGTGGATGGCTTTCTAAGACTGGCGTGCCGGGCGGTAGGGATGGTTGCTCTGATCGATAGACAAGAAAATCTGCACGACGACCTCCGGAGCGACTACATCATCCAACAAGAGTTGTCTTCCACGGCCGGGCCTCTCTCTATCCGTTGTGGGTGGCTTGTGACGCTTGCAAGCACATTGCTCTATGTCGGCAACCATATACTAATTGCTCTAACAGAGGCACTAAAACAGATAAAAGTACGGGCAGTGATGCAGCAGAGTTGCGTAAGTCGCAGGCAATGTTAAAAACCCACAACTCTTTCCGGCAACTTTAGTAATGGAGAAGGAACACAAAGAACCTGGACAGCAACATGGGCAAGTACCTGGGGCAGCAACATGGGAAGGACACTGGTTAAGAACTGGTACAAGTTGTACAAGTGCTTGCGCAGGTTAACCCACCAGGGGGTCAGCGAGTGACTTCAGACATCCCCAGGACGCAGCCGCTCAAGCAGCCTGGTCGGGTCGCAGCCGGTCGTCAGATCGCCGAGTGGAATGGACGAGCTCGCGAAGCAGAGCGTGCGCTTAGGAAGTCTCAAAGCAAGCAATCGACGGACGTGCACTCCACCGTGACGACAGTAGAACAAGCCGACAGCAGCGCCGCCTCTGATAGCTGCGGACAGAATATGTCTGGCTTCTACCTGCTGTTCTATCGCCGGTTTCATAGTGTTTCATACAAAGCAAGAAGGGCCGAAAAGGTAGACCACGCCGCTCGTACGTCGCCAAAAGCTGAAACGCCACCAGTCCCTCAACCCAAAAAAACTGCATTGCTGACTAACATTTGAAGCCAGTCACATTGACAGATACACCATTGATCATGGCTAAAAATAATATTGTTCAGTGACCGGTGAACCGAGTTCAAGCGTTCTCTCCTATTTGAAAATCACCGCGGTGGTGGCTGGAAGCCTGGCACCCAAGCGCTATCTCGAGGAACGAAAGATCCTGCCCAAGTTTATTTGAAGCCCCACTTACATAACCATGGCAAGCATTGCTATTATAGTCGGCGGTGCGCTCTTGAACTCAACAGCGTTCACCGGATGGAATTATTTAACTCGCTATTTGTCTGGTGACGAGCCCGGAAGGGCACTCTAGGAGAGGAAACGGCACGACAAAGAAAAGCACGTCGCCGATTCCAACCTCGCAAATACTGATTACGCGTTGAAGCTGTACAGTCGCACCCACGCAGTCAAGCTCACGCATTCCTTTCAAGCAAGCCACTGTTATCCGACAGAAAAAAGGAAAACTATTATACGTCGGCGGCGGTGCGCTCGCAGTGGGATACCTGGCCAGCCGCGTCCTCTAGAGCGTTCTGTAATCCCGTTTCTCGCATTGAATATGAAGCCTACGTGGATCGCCAGCTGGCTAAGATCTACTACAGCAGGAGGCTGCTGTCAAGAAACCTGCGGCCACAGCACGGAGGAGAATGCCCCGGAATGGCTCAAAAGGCAAATTTACCTCTCGACTCCACTCCTAATACCCGACCGCGTTTTGACGTGCAGATATCTAACGAAGTACATCAGGCTTTGTTTCTGCTGCACAATAAGGTGGGACGGTCGATGTTGCTTCGCGTTATAAAGAGGCAGTACCTGTAACTACAAAGACAGCGGGAGAGGTTGTGACCGCTCTCGAAAGGTCTACAAACGGGCCCTTACAGTGGCCTAGGCTGCTCCAGGTGCGAAATTCATGGGAGCTGTCTCTCAGCTGCTTGCCAAGCATGGCGACCAGGCGAGGCAAGGTCGTGTCGATATGCAGTGGGACCAGGGCCTTGTCCAGAGCTTCATCTGGATCTTAGCTGAAAGGCTCCTTCGGTACCAGTATGCTCAGGAGCTACTTGTTGTAGAAACCGCCAAGCTGCTGGTCAACCGAGTGGGTGAAACAGCTTTCTGCGTTAGTGAAAGAGCCGAATTACACAACAGCGGTTTCTCGGGGTATCCCCAGATGAGGCTGTGAAGAGCAAAGTCAACACAAGCGCCCCTTGCAACCCCATCCCACCCGGTCGGCCGTTCGGGTATCAAGAGCCACGATTGCTTTCGAATGTTTATGTTAGGTATCTTTACGCTGCTGGAGAGCTGGAAGGTGGCCGAAAACGTGCCACGGATCCAGTCTGGTCTCTTATGGTGCGTTCGTTTGCGACTATTCCGGAATAGGAATACATTTTAGAATATTCTGGAATATTTGGATTACCATTTTAATTCTAAGTAATGAATAACTGGAATAGGACCCAAACAAACAACTCTTCCAAATAATCCATGTATTCCTATTCTGGAACCAGTAATGAGTACTGGGTGGGCGTTCATCTGCTGCACAATGTACGTTATGATCGATCAGATCAAAAGCTTTGAAAAAATCGAGGAAACGGACACGTGCTAAAGAGCTGGGTTTCTCACACGCCTCACACGCAGTCATGTGAAGCACAGTTTCAGCATTTCAACTGTACGTTAAATGATATTGTCACACGTTGCCTCCCACTCAAGTGACTCAAGGCCGACTCCAGTGACAAGCCTTGGATTACTCGCAACATTAAGACACTCTGATCACAAAGTGACAGCAAGTTTGGTCCATAGGGGATGGATCAAGCTCAAGCGTTTAAATTAACAGCCTGATCCATTATATGAAAATATTAGAAAAAGAAAATTGCAAATGTAGTAGCAATTACAAGGTTAAGATGTATTTTTTGAACTGTTTTTGTGGCTACTGTTGCTTAGCAACGGAAGCCTCTTTGCTATCGGGTAACCAAAATTTTGTTCCGAACCATGCGAACAAGTTTCGATCGTACGAATGCCATATGTCGGCCGTGCGCGCATGCGAAATGCAAACCGCGGTTCTCTCGACAATGATCGAATTTATATCGAATACAACTACACAACCACGAGCTACGAGGCGGATGTTAGGCACATCATTCTTCGAGTGATCACACTTTATACGATGTCTTTATGTTCTTTTGTAGCCGTTACCAGGTACAGCGTT